>RPOG01002558.1:55632-89320 GCA_008086565.1 Thalassoma bifasciatum | reverse complement strand
GCCAAAAACTCACATGCAAGAACTAATCAGGCTATTAGTAACTATAAATTTCAATCAGATATAAAGGAAAGCAGTATGCAGTGTAATTCCATTCAGAGTCAACAAGTAGCTTGTGGAGTCCTGTTCTTTATAGCTAAAAGTGGTTAAAATGGAAGTACATGTTGTGGTTTTTAGACCAAAATGCCACTATATAGTCCTTCATGTCAACTGAAGTGGGGTAGGTTATTGGTTTGTAATAGTCTCTTCCTGTAAATGAACTGCTTCTTGTAAAACAGAGTCTTTACGGGAATTGCTCAGACTGTTTACTGTCACTCAAAGCACTAAAAAGAAACGGGAAGGAGGCCAGATATGATTCCAACATTACCACATAAGGCGGGGCTTCTGCACTAGCAAGGCTGATAACAGGTTTATCAAGACTTAGAGCCAAACTTTAAGGTGAAGCAGAAACCAAAGTCACGCAAACACTGGAAGTCCTTGCAGCCCGACTGATTGACGCCACACACTCTCTTCACAGGATGGGTGGTGAGTTGATGCCTTAAAGAATAATCATTTCGCTAGTTTGTTAGTGTTTCACTGTGATGCCAGCCCAAGATATTGTTTAGCAGTTGAGGGATTTAATAGTGTATTTTCATGATGTTTTATCCTCATTATTCATAATTGTTATTCTTTGCCATGGATTTCTGTCTCAGGGCGTCACCATATATTTTGTTTTGTTCTACTTAATGATAAGCCTTAGCCTGTTTTATTCAGCTGATGCTGCATTGTGTTGCATATGTTATCATTAATTATAAAGATTTGATCTCAAAAATAAAATACATAAGTAAGTCTTGCTCACCAATATGCCAAACAAACGTTTATAGCAGTTTATGGCTTGACATCATTGCATGAGATGGATTGTGTCCTCAGGTAGATAAAAACAGACAAAAGATAAATGTTTCGTATGATGACAGGAGATTTTTTCTCTTCAGAACCAACGAGAATCGTCCTCCTGGGAAAAACTGGAGCAGGGAAAAGCAGCCTGGCTAACATCTTATTTGGACAGGAACTGTTCAATGTCTACCACATGTCCAAATCTGGGACAAAAGAGTGTCAAATAGAAACCAGGTCTGTCAACGGGAGAAACATCACTCTGATCGACACTCCTGGTTTCTTTGACACTGACATGCCTGAAGAAGACCTGAAGCCTGCGATAAAGTGTATCACAGAGTGCTCTGCTGGTGTTCATGCTTTTCTTATTTTACTCAAAGTGGAGAAATACACTGAGCAGGAGGAGGCTGTGATCAACAAGGTAACCACAACTTTTTCTGAAGAAACCTTCAAATACGCAACAATCGTTTTCACTCATGGTGATCAGCTCCAAGAAGGACAGACAATTGAAGATTTTGTTCGTGGGAGTGACAATCTGAGTTACCTGGTGAGGAAGTGTGGCGGTCGCTGTCATGTCATCGATAACAAATATTGGAAAGCTGTGGAGCCAGATGGTGAATACAGGAGCAACAAGTTCCAGGTGGATCAGCTGCTGCAGACAATCGACAAGATGATAAACGACAACAACGACAGCTACTACACCAACGAGATGCTGCAGGCAGTGGAAGAAGAATTACAGAGAGAGAGAGAGAAAATCAGACAGTCTTCAGGAAACATGTCTGAGGAAGAGATCAATAAGAGGGCAAAGATCAATGTTTCTAAAAGGCTTTTGATCACACTGGCAGGAATAGGAACAGGTGCTGTGATCGGGGCATTTTTCGGTGTTAAATGTTTTCTGAAATGTGTTCTCAAAGCATTCAAAGAAGCAGGAAAGTTCATCAAGAACATAGCAAAAGAGGTAGGAGTAGAGGCAACAGAAGAGATAACAAGAATAGCTCTAAAAGTTGGGGGAACAGCAGCAACTGCTGTAGCAGCAGAGGTAACAGCAGCAGGAACAGCAATGGCAACAGCAGTAGAAGTAGAGGTAACAACAGCAGTGGCAGTAGAGGTAACAGCAGCAACAGCAACAGCAGCAACAGCAGTAGAGGTAACAGCAGCAACAGCAGGAGTAGTAGAGGTAACAGCAGCAGTAGCAGTAGAGGTAACAGCAGCAACAGCAGGAGTAGTAGAGGTAACAGCAGCAGGAACAACAATGGCAACAGGAGCAACAGCAGCAACAGCAGTAGAGGGAACAGCAGCAGCAGCAACAGCAGGAATAGTAGTTGGGGGAATAGCAGGCGCGTGCGTTGGGGCATCAGCTTTAAGTGGAGCATGTGTAGGAGGTTATGAAGGATTTAAAGCAGTCAAGGAAGCACAGACAGTACGGGAAGCAGTGGAAATTGCAAAAAAGGCTGTCACAGAAAAAGGTAAACATTATTGCTGATAAAATTGATAACTGTTGAAAAAAACTTAAAGCAAAGGGAAAACTAAGTAATGCTCTTATTCAGTTACATTAGTTTCTCATCTTTTCTAAGCTTATGTGGCTGATTTAAGAAAGTCTCCTTAAATGTGTTTAAAAGTTTGCTCAAAGCCTTTTTTACCTTTGTTTTCAGAATTTTTGTTCTTTAAATTCAACACAAGCCAAAACTAAAACTTTTGAAAATCATCAGAGAACCATGGGCATCATTCAATAATAAAAGTATAGAAATGTTACTTAGTTTACTTACTTAGTTTTCCATCACTGAATTCTCGAAAAGGTTTTTCCCCCATTACTGAAAGTGGTTTAAATATGTTTTACATTTAGTTAATATTTTATGTGCTTGTTCTGAGGAAGTTGTGTTTTTGTTTGTAGTGTGAGATAAATTCAAGTAAGAATATATTGATGAATCAGAGATTTGTGCTTCAAACATTTGTACCTATGGTTTTTGTTGTTTTTGTCCATAAACACCATAATCATATTGTTTTATTATTGTTATAATTATTATGAGTAGAAATGTATATACCTAAAAAAAATACTGGTGCTGGTTTGAAAAACCAAGTGCCCCAAAGCGCAAATCATTTGTTTATATCTTGATCTGTTATTCAAGTTTTCAAACTTAAGACAGTTTTGACACTTTTTCTTCTGCCATGGGATTTTATCTCTAAGCTTTTAAAAATATTGCATAATTAATACAATGATGCAATAAGATCTTAACTATATGTTGTTTTTGGTTTTTCAGAGATTTATAGTAATATAGATTATTAATGTTGTGACATTTAAAAACAAGGCGATGAAGACTTTGTTATATAACAAAGAATGATCTTTCAGTGATGTAAAACCAATGAGACAATAAAAAGAACAAATCAGAATATATGTGTGTGTGGAGTATCATTAACAAAGCACATGAAGTAAGGGGATTTGTGTTTAGTGAAAATAAGAGTCATCAGTGACAGCAGAATAAGCCACAGCTTTGATACAAACAGAGAACTGTCAGAAAACAATTTCAAACCATTTATAGATTTGGTTATGATCCATCTCTTTCACCACAAGAGGGAGACAAAACTCAGCACAGGTCATGAGTTAAAGGTTTCACAGACAAAAGAGATAAAGAAAGGCTGGATAAGGAGGAGAGTTTTGTTTTTCACTGGACCAACTTTTCTCTGAGCACCACAGACAAAATAATAATAATGATAACAATAATATATATATATGTATGTGTGTGTGTGTGTGTGTGTGTGTGTGTGTGTGTAGGCCAAAAGTTTGGATACACTTTCTCATTCAATGCCTTTTCTTTATTTTCATGACTTTTCACATTGTAGATTCTCACTGAAGGCATCAAAACTATGAATAAACACATGTGGATTTATGTACTTAACAAAAAAAGGTGAAATAACTGAAAACATGTTTTATATCCTAGTTTCTTCAAAATAGCCACCCTTTACTCTGATTACTGCTTTGTAAACTTTTGGCATCCTTCAAAAGGTCGTCACCTGAAATGGTTTTCACTTCACAGCTGTGTGTTTTCACTTCTAAAATGTAGCCTTCATAAAGACCCTCCCAAAAATGGTGCTAAAATTTAAAGATTGGATAGAAACGTGCGTTTGTCTGTTCCTATGCTAGCTGCTAGTTTTAGCATGGCATGTTTGCTTGTTCAGTAGTTACATTTGACAAACACTGGTTCCAAAACCACATTTGTTAACCTGAGTTAACTTTTTGTACTTTTTGTCAGGTTACTGTGCTACTTAGAGAAAGCCAATCCATTTTGCGTTCATGTTTTTTTAAAAGCTTTGATAAAGTTAGCTTTGGATGTAAATTTATACTTTAGGCTAACACAAAAAGATTCCCTCACAGATTTTTACCTGTTTAAATTCCCACAGTTTCAGGTTGTATTGGGATAGGAATACTTTTGCCACATATGTTCTTCTTACATTTTTGTATTGTTGAATGTAAACAAGTATTGCTTAAGCAGCTACTCAGTGTTATGTGGAACAAATTACAGACTGATTCTTGCCTTTTCTTTATCTGCTTAGCCATAAGAACAAGACTATGTTTTTATGGTGTCATAAAAATCAGTGTTATTCCATCGTCATAGCTTCTGGATCAGTCATTACCCAGTAAGGAGACTTTCTTTGACAGAGGTGTGTTGCATAAGCCTAATTTTGATAACTGATGATATAAAAATTATGATAAACCATTGAATAAATGTTAAATAGGATGTTCCTCTCAAAGCAGCCAGGGAAAGGCTTTAAAAAATAACTCAGTCAGTTTGAATTTCAAATTCTAGAGGCAAAGATTAGCTTCATTAGCATACTAGCTAACGTCACAGGGGATACAGTCTAGAATAAGTTATCTTAATTGGAAATATTGTGATAATGAACTTAAATCATAGGGATTAGAAAGAATTAATTACTGTAAACAACCATGTGGGCTTACAAACTGTATCTATAAGCTTACAGGTTAAATTGTTCACTTTTTGAAGTTCTTTTATGAGAAATGGTTTCAACTGTTAAAGTACAAAATTTGTCCGTATTTTCAGTATTTATTTACAATGTGAATCTAATCGTGCTCAGTTTGCTCCACAGCACACAGGTTTTTATAACAATGTGAGAAATGTCTGTCAGCCTGTTCAGCTTTAAGTCAGTGCACTGGAAAACCCTCACAGAAACTTTTGTCAGTATTATTCTTGTTGACTGATATGAACTGTTGGTTTCCCTTTTTCTTTATGCTGTGTGGTCACAAGTGAAAGAGAGTAGTTTAAATAAAGTGTTTGGTTTTTTTGCTAAACCATGAATTTATATGATTGTGATTAATGGTCTGTTTTGTTGCTGTTATTACATCGATATCCTACTTTTCATTTTGCAGTTAGAAGACAAGAAGTGCTTCATAACTAAATGCAAACAGTGACATCAAAATATTGATGAAAGAGACTGAAGACTCCTGATGTCCCAATGTAATTCATGGATGCCGAAAACTCACATACAAAAAACGATCAGGCTATCAGTAATTATACATTTTAATCAGAAAAGCAGGATGCAGTATAATTCCATTCAGGGTCAACAGGAAGCTTGTTGAGTGCTGTTCTTTAGAGCTAAAATGTGGCTAACATGGAAGTACATGTGTACCTATGGTCTCTTACAAAAATGTCCCTATATGTTCCTTTCTTGTCATCTCAGGGAACCCTGGGGTCTAAGTAGGGATAATTCTCAGGTAAGTTTCATGGACTGAGTAGGCCACAGAAGGTTATTGGTTCGTCATGGTCTCTTCCTAGAAAATGAACTGCTTCTTGTAAAACAGAGTCTTTCTGGGAATTGCTCAGACTGTTTACTGTCACTCAAAGCACTAAAAAGAAACGGGGAGGAGGCCAGATATGATTCCAACATTACCACATAAGGCGGGGCTTCTGCACTAGCAAGGCTGATAACAGGTTTATCAAGACTTAGAGCCAAACTTTAAGGTGATGCAGAAACCAAAGTCACGCAAACACTGGAAGTCCTTGCAGCCCGACTGATCGACGCCACACACTCTCTTCACAGGATGGGTGGTGAGTTGATGCCTTAAAGAATAATCATTTCACTAGTTTGTTAGTGTTTCACTGTGATGCCAGCCCAAGATATTGTTTAGCAGTTGAGGGATTTAATGGTGTATTTTCATGATGTTTTATCCTCATTGATCATAATTGTTATTGTTTGCCATGGATTTCTGTCTCAGGGCGTCACCATATATTTTGTTTTGTTCTACTTAATGATAAGCCTTAGCCTGTTTTATTCAGCTGATGCTGCATTGTGTTGCATATGTTATCATTAATTATAAAGATTTGATCTCAAAAATAAAATACATAAGTAAGTCTTGCTCACCCATATGCCAAACAAACGTTTATAGCAGTTTATGGCTTGACATCATTGCATGAGATGGATTGTGTCCTCAGGTAGATAAAAACAGACAAAAGATAAATGTTTCATATGATGACAGGAGATTTTTTCTTTTCAGAACCAATAAGAATAGTCCTCCTGGGAAAAACTGGAGCAGGGAAAAGCAGCCTGGCTAACATCTTATTTGGACAGGAACTGTTCAAGGTCGGACACATGTCCAAATCTGGGACAAAAGAGTGTCAAATAGAAACCAGGTCTGTCAACGGGAGAAACATCACTCTGATCGACACTCCTGGTTTCTTTGACACTGATATGCCTGAAGAAGAGCTGAAGCCTGCGATAACAAAGTGTATCACAGAGTGCTCTCCTGGACCTCACGCTTTTCTCATTTTACTAAAAGTGGAGAAATACACTGAGCAGGAGGAGGCTGTGATCAACAAGATAAAGGAAACTTTTTCTGAGGAAGCCTTCAAATATGCAACAGTGGTCTTCACTCATGGAGATCAGCTCCCAGAGGGAAAGACAATTAAAGATTTTGTCAATGCGGATCACAATCTGAGTGAGTTGGTGAGGAAGTGTGGCGGCCGCTATCACGTCATCGATAACAAATATTGGAAGGAAAAGCCGATGAACGAATACAGGAGCAACAAGTTCCAGGTGAAGCAGCTGCTTCAGACAATCGACAGGATGGTAAAAGAGAACAACAACGGCTACTACACCAACGGGATGTTCCAAGCAGTGTGGGAAATGATTAAAAAAGCGCTGAAATATCTTGGGGACTTTGAAAAGGCCAAAGACTTTGTTTGGAAAACGCTTCTTGATGAACTTGGACCTGTGACAGTGGGTATGTTGGTTGGAGCTCTCCTTGGTGGGGGAATATTAGGGGTGGTGGCTTACATAAAATGTGCAACAGTAACAATGACTGTAGCAGGATTTGCAGTGGGGGCAGTGACAGGAGGGACTGCAGGGTACGTTGCGGGAAAGTTCTTTAAGCTTACGATGATGATTCTCAAATCAAAAAAATCAAAATGAGTTAAAAGTCTAAAAGGGTGCTGACATGTTAAAGAATGGACAGGATGTGCACACAGATGATTGTTTTATCCTTTTTGTCTTCTCTATCTACTTTAACATCTATTAACAGAGTGTTGTACTAATATTAAACCTCAGTGTAGAAATTTAGTATCGATGTGTTTTATGTAAATGTGCATCAGTCAGTCTAATATCTTCAAGTTAAAATTTGAAGCCCAGACATCAGAGAAGCTTTTATCTAGTTACGACTGTGAAATTTATCTTTTTTTGAACAGAAATGGGGGGCAAAAATCTATTCAAAGAAAAGAAAATTGGTGAGCATGCAACATTTACTATTATATTGCTACATGACTAAAATAACAGATTACTGCAGTCTTATCTGGAATAAATATCTGAGTCAAATTTGATGAGTTTGCTGTCACAAGATTTTTTTTATGTTGTGCATCACATGTATTAATAATGAGGGAATAGTGATAAGTGAAGGCTGTAACTAATATAATGACATGGGCTTGTTCTACTTGTATTAAATTTGAATTTTGATGTATTGATGTAAAAACAAAAACAGAAGAGACTTTCAAGTAAATAATGGAAGGTAAATTCGTCTTCAGTATCTTGTAGATGATTTTTGGTCAATAAATTATTGAACAAATATTTCAAGTGTTACTTTTTTGTCTTTTGTCTTCGATGTGATCTTGTTATTTTCCTGTTTAACAGGTAATCAGCCAATTTGGACGGCTCATCCAGTTCTTCAGTAAAAATGCTTGAGTCAGAAATCGTTATCCAACAACGAACCAACAACCATCAAACAGTTGAGGAGATATTTCAATCTGAAACTTAGGATAGAAACACTTCAACCAGATATTCTTTCTGATAGCATTATTTATGATTTGGTATAAATAAGTATTGTTTTAAGCAGCCTCTCTGTGTTGAACAAATGACAGATTCTTTATTTTCTTCGTCATATAAACAAAACTATGTTATAAAACCAGTGTAATTCCATTTTCATAAATAAATCAAAACAAGGGCCATTGATGAAGGCAGGAGAAGCTCAAACTGTGATACAGACAGAGCACTGCCGGTAAAGACATTTTCAAACCATTCATACTTTTAGTTTTGTGAAGGGAGCCAGAACTCAGTTCACATCATATCGAAAGTGAAAGTTTGGGTGTCTGAGACAAAAAATTCAAGTTCATTATTTGAGCTTTTATTCAAATTGTTCAAGTCTGTCACATTAAGGAAAGGGAATTTTTCCAAACTATCTTTTCAACCAGGGCAGACATGATTGTTGTGCTGGAAAGTGTTAATACTTCAGAACCTCTTAACTATGCCAACTACCAACATCTAGATTTTTTTTTTTTTTACTCAACTTACTTGCCTCAAACAGAGCCTGATTGTTATGGACTTTACTCACTGTGCCCTCATAAAAATACCCTTAGCCAGCAGGCTTGATAAAACTCCAGATTAAACTTGATTAGATTGTGGAGGTGTCCAAAGGTATTCATTATTATTTTTTATGTCCGTTTGAACCAGGAAGTCTTTTCAGTGGTTGCTAGGTGAAGGACTGTATTTTGACTTAATGGCACATTATAACGATATGTGATGATATCAAAAGTGAAAGTAATGGAGTCGAACCATTATGGGCAATGACCAGGGCATATTCCAAGATGACAATGTCAGGATTCATGGGGCTCAAATTGTGAAAGAGTGGTTCAGGGAGCATGAGGCATCTTTTCCACTCTTGGATTAGCCTCCACAGAGTCCAGACCTTAACCCCATTGAGAATCTTTGGGATGTTCTGGAGAAGACTTTGTGCAGTGGTTAGACTCTACCATCATCAATACAAGATCTTGGTGAAACATTAATGCAACACTGGATGAATAACATTTTGACATTGCAGAAGCTTATTAAACAACGGCACAGCGGATGTGTGTTGTTATCAAAGCCAAACATAGTCCAACAAAATATTAGAGCCTTTGTTTGTGTGGCCTGACTTTTTTGCCCAGGCAGTATATCTTGGATCCTACAGACATGTGATCATAATTCACTGAGGCGGTCAGTTCCCTGATCATCAAAATATGAGCCTGTTTGATCAACATTCACTTGAAAATAAAGATTTATCTAAGGTCCAACACCTGATAATTGTCATGTAAGGTTCATGGACCGACAACTCAATAATGCAGCTCCTTTTTTGTTGGCAGAAGTGGCAAATTAGTTTGTCATAGCCTCTTCCTGAAAATGAACTGCTTCTTATAAAGCAGAAACTTTCCGGGAATTTCTCAGACTGTTTATTGTCATACAAGAGACCAAAACAGGGAGGAGGCCAGATATGATTCCAACATTACCACATAAGGCGGGGCTTCTGCATTGGCAAGGCTGATAACAGGTTTATCAAGACTTAGAGCCAAACTTTATGGTGATGCAGAAACCAAAGTCATGCAAACACTTTCGGTCCTCTCAGTCAAACTGATCAACACAACACAGTCTCTTCTCAGTATGGACGGTAAGTTGAAGCTTTTAAGAATAATCATTTCTCCAGTGTTTCACTGTCATTGCTGTTTAACTCTCTGATGCATGAATTATAAAAGTCAGTGTCAGGATTTTTCCCTTGAGTGTTTTTATTTGTCTTGAGACATAATTTTTTTTTCCATTTTTTAAAAGTATTTGTAGCTCAGCATTCAACATAAAACAGTTTGAATTTAATGTAAAAGTGACTTCTTTTCTTTTCTTTTCCTTTTTTTTTTTTTGGTAATTTCATGAAAAATCTTTTTAAATGCTTTGCGGAACATTTCATCTCTTTTTCATCCATTTTAACACTGAATAATTTATAGTTTACAAGCTTTTTCACCCTCAAATGTTTGTCCATCACATTTAAAAAAAAAAGAGACTTATGTATTGCTTCAAACTACAGCTTCAGAAACAAACGGGTGACATCACAGAGACTACGTCCATTTATTATACAGTGTATGGGTTCCACACAATGTAAGGCATTGCTACTACCACGTCACAACACTAGGTGGCCTACTACACTCAATTACATGAAATGAAATCATGCTTTTTATTTATCTTTTTTTCAATTAATTCGTGTTCTGAGATATCCAGATCCAATAACCAGTTTCATATTTTTGTTCTCTATAAAATGTTGAAACTTGCAAAGCCTACTTTAGGAATGGATTGGGAATAAGATCAACAAGTAGAATCAATAAGGGCATCGATATCAGTTAAATCTTATTAATACCTAGCCCCATTTAATACAGTCAACAAGTTAGACATCTCCAGATGTACCACAGACAATATGGAAAACAAAGCAACACTGCAAAAACTGAAATCTAAGCAAGTCATTGTGTCTGATTTTTAGTTAAATTTGTCTTACTATCCTTGATTTGAGCCACATTTACTAGACAAGGTCATAAAAATGTCTCATTTCAAGTTTTTTTAAGACAAAAATGAGGTGTAAATTGCTCGTAACAAGTAAAAAAAATCTGCCAATGGGATAAGATAAAAGATTCTTGTTTTAAGACATCTTTCTAATTTCAAGAAACTTCCCAGGCAAATTCGTCTTATCCCATTGGCTGATTTTTTTACTTGTTACAAGCAATTTACACCTCATTTTTGTCTTAAAAAAACTTGAAATAAGACATTTTATGACCTGGTCTGGTGAATGTGCCTCAAATTAAGAACAATAAGACAATTTTACGACAAATAAGACAGAATGACTTGCTTAGATTTCTGTTTTTGCTGTGAATAGCTTGACACCAATGTATAGGAGATTACACTAATGTGCTAGTGAGTAGCATACATCCATATAACTTCAATTTTAAAACAGAATTTCAACTTTTAATACAGAAAGGAGGAATTGATAAGGAAATCATCAAAACATTGATTCAATAAGCAGAATGCATGGGGGCACTGGCATCAATAAAATCTTATCAATACCGGTCAATACGAAGCCCACTGTAGTGTGGTTACCACCCAGTAGATCACATGTTTATGGAGTTAGTTTTTATGAAATATTTTAATTGATAAGGAAAATTATTGTCTTTCAGCATCATACAAAAAAGTTGTCCTCCTGGGAAAAACTGGAGCGGGGAAAAGCAGCACAGCTAACAACATACTTCAAAATAATTTTTTCGACATCAACCAAACTTCTCTGTCTGGAACAAGTGCATGTCAAGCAAAAAGCAAATCTGTCAATGGAAGAAGCATCACTTTGATAGACACTCCTGGTTTCTTGGACACCAGGATGTCTGAAGAGGATCTGAAGCCTAAGATAATAGGGTGCGTGACAGAGTTTGCTCCTGAGATTCATGCTTTTCTCATTGTTCTCCAAGTAGGTAAATTCACAGAAGAAGAGCAGAAAGTCATCACCAAGATAAAAGAATACTTTTCTGAAGAAGCATTTAGTCATGCCATTGTTGTCTTTACACGTGGTGATCAACTTGAAAAGGGGCAGACAATTAATGATTTTGTTTGTGGAGATGAGAACCTGGAAGAGCTGGTGTTGAAGTGTGGCAACCGCTGTCATGTCATCGATAACAAATATTGGAATGAAAAGCCGATGAATCAATACCGGAGCAACAAGTTCCAGGTGAAGGAGATACTTCAGACATTGGACAAAATGGTGAATAAACACAATGGAAGCTGCTACACCAATGAGACGCTAAAAGCAGTGGGGCGAATGGTTCAACAAGAGAGACAGATTATCAAACAGTCACCAGGAAACATGTCTGAGAAAGAGATCGACAAGAAGGCAAAGAACAACATTTTTAAGAAGCTTTTAATAATTTTTGCAGGCACAGCAACAGGTGTATTATTGGGGCTTTTATTTGGTGCTTTGACAATGGTCAAAGCTGGTGGACGTAGGCCAAACGAAACAGGAGAAACAGGAGGCCAAATATCGCTTGGTCTTTTGATGGCAGCAGCTGGAGTGGGTGCGGTCATCGGAGGTGGAGCGGGGTATACTGTAGCTGATAAAGCAGAGACACCACAGGAAGCAGCAGAGATGGCCGCCAAGGCCGTCAATAAAATATATTCCTCTATCAAGGATGACGCAGCTGAAGTTGCTGCAGGATATCTACTATCAAAGCTCTCTATAAAAAAGGAAGAAGACAATAACAGGCTGTGACTCTTCTGAAAAGCCAGGGGAACCTGAGATTAAAGACTCATCAGACCACAAAATTTAAATACTCTTTTCTCATCTTGCGAGTGTGGTGATATAGACCCTGATGGACAATTTTTTAAGATTTTCTTTGAGATTGTTTGTAAATAACTTATCTTGTCATTGAATGAATTGATTCAGTTGCATACCACATAGCCTACTGTTCTTGTCATTTAGTGGCTGAGTTACAGTTGTGCTCAAAAGTTTACATACTCCAGCAGAATTTATTTACTGGCCATTTCAGAGAATATAAATGATGACACAAAACTTCCCTTTCACTCATATTTAGTGGTTGGGTGAAGCCATTTATTAACTGATGATATTGAAATCAGGAGACTGAGACGGCCACTCCAGAACCTTCATTTTATTTTGCTGTAGCCAATGGCAGGTCCACTTGGCCTTGTGTTTTGGATCATTGTCATGTGTGAACGTCCAAGTACGTCTCATGTGCAGCTTCTGGGCTGATGAGTGTAAATTTTCCTCCAGTATTTTCTGATAACATGCTGCACTCATCCTTCATTCATCAGTTTGGACCAAGTTTCCTGAGCCTTTGTAGCTCACGCATCCCCAAAACATCAGTGATCCACCTCCGTGTTTCACAGTAGGAATGGTGGACCTTTCATCATAGGCCTTGTTGACTCCTCTCCAAATGGAACAATTTTTATGGTTGTGGCCAAAAAGTTCATCTTTGGTCTTATCACTCCAAATGACTTTGTTTCAGAAGTTTTGAGGCTTGTTTCCATGCTGTTTGGAATATTGTATGCGGGATATTGTGTTTTTCCTGTGTTCCCTGTGTTGTCACATGTGAAAGCGTGTAGTTTAAATAAAGGTTTTTGGTTTTTTTTGCTAAAAGATGTTTTATACAGTTGTGATCAATGGTCTGTTTTGTCATCGTGATTACATTTAATATCATATTTTTCATTTTGCAGGTATAAAAAAAGACTAGAGGTACTAAATAACTAGCTGCAATTTTCTCTACTCAGTGTTCCCAAACACTTTGGTTAGTAATGTCAGAACACTGGTGAAAGAGACTGAAGACTCCTGATGTCCCAACGTAGTTATTTGGCGCCCAAAACTTGCATGCAAGAACCAACCAGGCGAACTGTTATTCAAAAGTGAGGTTTCTTCATTCGATGTCAATGATAAACAGGTTCACCAAGACCTGGAGAAAGGCAAAATAATGAAAAGTGTCAACTGTTGTAGTTAATTCTCAGCTTTAAGTTATTTAATCCTATCACAGATTTTTTAAAATCTTTTCCTGAAAGTAGTATTAATATGCATCTAGTCAAGAGATAGAGATCTTACATGACCTCTGAGCCTTTTTTCTCCTCACTAAACACAGAAATAAAAGCATGCCTCAAACAGAGTCAGTTTATTATGAACTTAACTCACTGTGCCCTCATATAAATGAATAGCCTTAGCTAGCATGCTTAATAAAACTCCAGATAAACTTGATCAGATTGTGGGGGTGTCCAAAGGTTTTCTTTATTGTGTTAATGTCTGTTTGAAACAGGAAGTCCTTTCAGTGGATGTTTGGTGAGGGCTTGTATTTTAACTTTATGGCACATGATAAGGTGTGTTGAATTGGTGGATCATGAACCATACCAAATGCCATACGTTCTTCTCCAGCTGCTGTCAAACACAGCGCGCTGTTACTCATTAGCTCTTGATATATGGCCAAAAAAAAGTCGCAACCTGGATTTAGCTAAGCAAATAGGTACAAGCTTCCTATTTGGTAGTTAATGCATGGTCCTGGTAAAAATGACACCAGGCGCTCTAGAAGGTCATCTGGTTTCATTAAGTTTTAGAACACCCCAATTTTTCCAGTTATTTATTGCAATTCAAGTCACTCAAGTCCAATCAGTAGCTTGAAATTATACAACGGTAAGTGGTGAACTAACAGATGGTAAAATAAAAAGTAAGGTTAACCAAAACTGAAAAACAGAGAACATTTCAGAACAATAACACAAAATGGGTTCACAATTGATAGCTGTCCTGCAGCCACTGAGGGTGACCGTGCCTTAAAAAGCTGGTGCTACTAATTCCTACAGGTTTTCCAAGTTTGCTTGATTTCTAACAAGCCCCTCTGTCAGCATAAAAGCACTGTTTGAACACAATGTGGTACCATACCCTCGTGAGCATCAGTTGAACAGTATTGTACTGCAGAAAGTAGTGTGTTGCTACAGAAATGGCAAGAAAAAGGCAATTAACAGTGGAAGAGAGACAGACCATCATAACACTGAAAAATATAGGTCTTTCCTACAGAGAAATTGCAAAGAAAGTCAAGGTGTCAGTGAGTACAGTTTCTTTCACCATCAAAAGGAAGTCAGAAACTGGGGCAAACTTTGACAGGATGAGGTCTGGCAGACCCAAAGCCACAACTGAATCAGAGGACAAGTTTCTGAGAGTCAACAGTTTGTGTGATAGGCAGCTCACAGGACAACAGCTTCAAGCACAGCTTAATAGTGGTCGTAGTAAACAAGTCTCTGTTTCAACTGTGAAGAGAAGACTTGGAGCTGCAGGTTTGACTGGACGAGTTACAGCAAGAAAACCATTGCTAAGACGTCAGAATAAGACAAAGAGGCTTGCCTGGAAACACTGCCATTGGACTACTGAAGACTGGAAAAAGGTTTTATGGACTGATGAATCAAAATGTGAAATCTTGGGTTCATCAGGCAGGATCTTTGTACGGCGTAGAGTAGGTGAAAGGATGCTTCCACAGTGTGTGGCTTCAACTGTCAAACATGGAGGAGGAAGTGTGATGGTCTGGGCTTGTTTTGCTGGATCCAGGGTTGGTGACTTGTTCAGAGTGAGAGGCACCCTGAACCAAAACAGCTACCACAGCATCCTGCAGCNAAAACTGAAAAACAGAGAACATTTCAGAACAATAACACAAAATGGGTTCACAATTGATAGCTGTCCTGCAGCAACGGAGGGTGACCAAGCCTTAAAAAGCTGCTGCTACTGCTAGGACGTCAGAATAAGACAAAGAGGCTTGCCTGGAAACACTGCCATTGGACGACTGAAGACTGGAAAAAGGTTTTATGGACTGATGAATCAAAATGTGAAATCTTGGGTTCATCAGGCAGGATCTTTGTACGGCGTAGAGTAGGTGAAAGGATGCTTCCACAGTGTGTGGCTTCAACTGTCAAACATGGAGGAGGAAGTGTGATGGTCTGGGCTTGTTTTGCTGGATCCAGGGTTGGTGACTTGTTCAGAGTGAGAGGCACCCTGAACCAAAATGGCTACCACAGCATCTTGCAGCGCCATGCAATACCCCCTGGTATGAGTCTAGTTGGTCAGGGGTTCATCTTACAGCAAGATAATGACCCAAAACATAAGTCCAAGCTATGTCAGAACTATCTTGTGAAAAATGAACAAGCTGGTAAACTTGAAAACATGGAGTGGCCAGCACAGTCTCCAGACTTAAACCCCATTGAGCTGGTTTGGGATGAAATGGACAGAAGAGTGAAAGCAAAGCAACCCACAAGTGCCACACATTTATGGGAACTTCTGCAACAGACATGGGAAGAACTTTCTGAAGAATATTTGATTTCTATTGTAGAAAGAATGCCACGTGTGTGTTCAGCTGTTATATCTGCCAAAGGTGGCTACTTTGATGAGTCAACAGTTTAGAATACATTTTGGTCTATAAATTGGTCCCCTAATTTCTTTTTTTGACTCCAATTGCTTATCTGTACTATGCTTTGACGTCTGAGTGCAATGAGACATTAATTTTCAGTAAAAACACTAGAAAAATTGAGGTGTTCTAAAACTTTTGACCGGTAGTGTACATACAAGCTGCAATATACTCTTTCCTGTCCCCCACCCTCAAAAAAGCATATAGATTAGAGGTTTTGTCTCAATTAGCTTCCCCAGAAATTCCCTCACGCCACTGCATACAAAGGACCAAAAGTAAATAGATGAGGCCAGAGACAATTCCTATGTTTCCATATAAGGTGAGGCTTCTACATTAGATGTCAATAATTAACAGGTTTATCAAGACTTAGAGCCAAACGAAAAGGTGATGCAGGAAACAAAGTCACACAAACACTCTCAGTCTTCTCAGTCGGACTGATCGACACTACAGTTACTTCTCAGCATGGATGGTGAGTTCACCATTTTTCCAGTTTATTATCATTTAACTGTCATCGCTGCCTAAGATAATATTTCATACACATGCAATGGCTTGTTTTGTTCAAAAAGATTAAGACATAAGTAATTCTGGTAGTGATGTAAGGAATCTACAGGTGATGATGCACCTGTGAGGTCTTGCAGTTGGTCCGCAGTTGGGGGAATTAATAGTGTGCTTTTATGATGTCTTATCCTCATTAATCACTGTTGTCATTTTATGCCATGGATTTCTGTTCCGGGGGGTCACTGCATATTCTGTTTTATTCTACTTAATGATAGGCCTTTGCCTGTTTTGTTCAATTGACACTGCATTGTGTTGTATTTAAATATTCAAAAATGATCCTAAATTAAAGAAAAAAAAAAAGAAGTAAAGATTCGATCTCAAAAATAAAGCACATGAGATATTCTCAGAGCTTGGTGGCCCTTGACCATGTTTTGCATTTCACCAATATGCCTATCAAATGTATGTAGAAACTAATGGGTTCATACCATGATATGGGATTATTTAATTTGTGTCCTCAGATAGATACAGTGATAAAAAGATTAAAAAATATATAAATGTTGTCCATGACGGAACATTTTTCCCCTTTCAGGACCAATGAGAATTATCATCCTGGGGAAAACTGGAACAGGGAAAAGCAGCCTGGCTAACACTATATTTGGAGAGACACTGTTCCAGGTCAACCAAAACTCCAAATCTGGGACAAAAAAGTGTCAAACAGAAACCAGATCTGTAAACGGGAAAAGCATTGTTTTGATCGATACTCCTGGTTTCATTGACACTGATAACTCTGAACAAGACCTAAAACCTGAGATAATGAAGTGTATCACAGAGTGCTCTCCTGGACCTCATGCTTTTCTGATTTTACTTAAAGTGGAGAAATACACTGAGCATGAGAGGGCTGCGATCAACAAGATAAAGGAAACTTTTTCTGAAGAAGCCTTCAAATATGCAACAGTCGTCTTCACTCACGGTGATCAGCTCCCAGAAGAACAGAAAATTAAAGAATTTGTTGATGAGGATGAGAATCTAAGTGATCTGGTGAAGAAGTGTGGCGGCCGCTGCTACGTCATTGATAATAAATATTGGAAAGCTGAGGATCAAGATGGTGAATACAGGAGCAACAAGTTCCAGGTGGATCAGCTGCTGCAGACAATCGACAAGATGATGAAAGAAAACAACAACAGCTACTACACCAACGAGATGCTGCAGGCAGTGGAAGAAAAATTACAGAGAGAGAGAGAGAAAATCAGACAGTCTTCAGGAAACATGTCTGAGGAAGAGATCAATGAGAGGGCAAAGAACAATGTTTTTTATGACTTTCTGATTACAGTAGCAGGAACAACAACAGGTGTTGTGGCAGGTGCTGTTTTTGGTTGTAAAAGTATGACAAAAGCAATTCTCAAAGCATTTAAAGTAGCGGGGGGCACAGTTAAAAAGATCAAAAAGGTAGGGCGCCTATTAGAAGGAGATGGAGCAGCAGTAGAGGAAGGAGCAGCTGTTGTAGATGGAGCAGTGGTAGAAGGAGCAGCAGTGGTAGAAGGAGCAGTGGTAGAAGGAGCAGCAGTTGTTGAAGGAGCAGCAGTGGTAGAAGGAGCAGTGGTAGAAGGAGCAGTGGTAGAAGGAGCAGTGGTAGATGGAGCAGCAGTTGTTGAAGGAGCAGCAGTGGTAGAAGGAGCAGTGGTAGAAGGAGCAGCAGTGGTAGAAGGAGCAGCAGTGGTAGAAGGAGCAGTGGTAGAAGGAGCAGTGGTAGAAGGAGCAGCAGTGGTAGAAGGAGCAGTGGTAGAAGGAGCAGCTGTTGTTGAAGGAGCAGCAGTTGTTGAAGGAGCAGCAGTGGTAGAAGGAGTAGCAGTTGTTGAAGGAGTAGCAGTTGTAGAAGGAGTAGCAGTAGTAGAAGGAGCAGCAGTTTTGGTAGAAGGAGCAGCAGTTGTAGAAGGAGCAGTAGCAGCAGGAGCAGCTGTAGTAGCAGCAGAAGGAGCAGCAGCAGCAGGAGCAGCTGTAGTAGCAGCAGAAGGAGCAGTAGCAGCAGGAGCAGCTGTAGTAGCAGCAGAAGGAGCAGTAGCAGCAGGAGCAGCTGTAGTAGCAGCAGAAGGAGCAGTAGCAGCAGGAGCAGCTGTAGTAGCAGCTGAAGGAGCAGTAGCAGCAGGAGCAGCTGTAGTAGCAGCAGAAGGAGCAGTAGCAGCAGGAGCAGCAGGAGCAGCCGTAGTAGCAGCAGAAGGAGTAGCAGTCGCAGCAGGAGCAGCAGGAGCAGCAGCAGGAGGAGCAGCAGCTGTAGTAGTGGGAACTGCTGGGTGTTTTGGGCTATCAGCTGTTGTTGGAGCAGGTGTGGGAGGTTATGAAGGATTTAAGGCAGCAAAAAATGCAGAGTCCATATGGGAAGCAATACAGATGGCTGCAAAAGCTGTCAGTGAAAGAGAAAACCGTGTCAGTCATGATATTGATAACTTTGGACAAAAGTCAAAGCAAAAGAAAAACTGAGTCATGCTGTGTTTCCCTGAAAACGTTCTGATTATTTTGGTTTAAACTGTCACACTTCTGACTATTGATCCATTTATGGACAAAACATATGGACTATTCATTAATGAAAGTTAATACCTGTTGCAATAATAATGTGTTGAACTGTTTTTTATTGCTCTTCCTCAAAACAGAACATTTGAAAATTAATTCAGAACAACAATGATTATGAATTAACATTAAAGCCATTTATATCAAAGAGCTTGTACATAGTGGCTGATTGACCATTACAGAAACATAAAATAACATTATAGTTATCAGATGATCTTACGTAGTTAATTTGGTGCAGCGATGCCAAACTTCCTTTTAATTATTATGACTGTAAGACACTTTGACAATCACAATTTATACACAAAATTACACGAAGGGTTGTGTTTCAGTATATGCTAAACTGTATTTTTTGATTTCAGGGTGTGGTTTGGGTTTATTTTCATGTTAACATTGATTCTGAAATTTTTCACTCGCTTTCTCTGTTGCAACAATAAAAGTGTGAACTCTTCGTGTGCTTCTATGTGTGTTTGAGTTTGAATAACAACAGTGGTGACACCTCATACCTCTGACCTTTTTGCTTTGGAGACTATTTCACCAAAAATGTCCCTAATTGGCAAGACGTCACTCGACTAAGTGACATAAATTTACTGCAACAGGTTACTTATTTACCTCCTGTGTAGGGAGTTTGCAGTTTTGGTTTTGATTCAAAATTTGTCAGTACTGAAATTTGATAACACTTTACAATAACGGTCCCTAAATTATTGTGCCATTCCGCATTAACTAACAGTTTAATAATGTGCTAATAATCATTATAATGCATTTACTGACATGCATTGATTAGCAATTAACTAATGTACAATGCTCAGTGTGAACTAATACACAATTAAGCATTAATACAAGTTACATGTTGTGATTAGATGTCTTTATGTATGCATTACTCTTTATTTATTAATATATACATAAATCTTAATACTGCCTCCAGGAATTATTTACTATTGGTGTTAGTTTAGAAAGAATAAACATTAAGCAACAACTTCCTAATGCATCAAAGCAGTTTGTGCTACATTTATTGTATGAACAGTGCTTCATAAACAAAGTTTTGAATTGATCTGTTTAGAAGTGTTGCTACTTAGCCGAAGTTAGCTATGACATTTTTCACCATCAATATAACCATCAAAAGACATGGTCATGAAATGTAAAATGGGTTGGAAGGCAGCTTGGAATATTATCTACAGGTTAACCTGCATTCAGCATTGGATATATGACTTGAATTCCAATAGGAAAATGCTTAGTAACCGGACATCGCCTCATTCAGGTTGTACTATCTCAGGAAAAAAAAATGTAATATTGCTTCCTGGTACTCTTTATTTTGCACTATTAAGTTTTTGCAGATACCACATTTAATTTTGGTATGTGGGCTGAGACACTTGCAATAAATGTTTAAAAACAAGTTTGGCTCCTGCTTTGGGAAATAAGTTTTGATTATCAAAATATTACCCCATGAATAAATTCACTGTGACAAAAACAAAAAAATTGATAAATAATAATCATTTTGACATGGGTTTCAATCTGATGATTTTTCACAGTGCTTGCAAAGAATTGTTTTCCACTCACACTTAAAATTGACATGAGCATTGGAAACGTACAGAATATTTAAAATGAATATACTGAAGTTTTCCAGTGTGATCCGCATCTTTAATTGAAATTTAGGAAGTTTAACCAACAGAAAGTAAAACTGATACATACGCGTGTGTAAAATCATTGGATCAGTGGGTTCTGATTTTAAGGTTTAATCATAATTTCATCTGACTGTGCCCCACTAATCCAACCTGTAGGAAGGCCCTTCTCCTTTTTCATTGTCTTTTTTACTTTCACTTTCAATCTGACATGTCCTGAGTTTTGGCTCCACCTTGTGGTGAAAGCAACATAAACACAACACTAACAGACATGATTAGGGAACTATTAGAAAAAGCATTTTCTGACACATTTTTGTGTTTGTATTGAAATCAATAGAGACAGCTCAACTTCAAACTGTGGCAGAAAAAAAAACAGTGACAGGAAAGTTTGTATATCTTAGCTTAGAATGAAGAAAATAAAATGATTTGGCGAGATCAGTAGCTTTTTCAGACCTTCAGCATTCAGCAAGATAACATTTTCAAAAGGAGTGACTAGGAGAATAACTTACCCCATAAAAAAAGAAGAAAAATCAGAGTGACGCAAAACTAGTTATTGAATTTAAAATTCAGAACAACCAGTAAACACAACATAATTCTGCTTTACAAAAACTTTTTTCACATAGTTTTGGGGAACTCGCTTATCAGATTGGTTTTTCATTGAATGTGAGTCATGTGCAAGAATACAGGAACCACAGACAAATGATATACAATCATATTTAATGCAATATTTTACCTTACATGTATAATTAACATGCAAACATGGCCTTTTTTATATAGATATGTCAGGTAAAGTCAGTCACACAAGAAGTACAACATGTCATGCATTATTTGATATAATGTAGCAGGATATATGTAGCAATTAAGCAGTACAATTCAATGAAAACATGTATGGTATTATTTCACTTACTTTATTGTTATTTTCGAAAGAAGAAGAATAAGTCACTTTCATTAGGGAGAAGTATCTTTCACATTTGGACCATTACCAATTATTGGTACTTTTATGTGAGTTTATGTAGTAATATATGTTAGTTTGTTTAATAACATAATCTTAAATCATCATCATTATCATGTTTATTTCTCAGTTTAGGAACTTTAATAAATATAACATAACAACATTCAACTATTTGTACTATAACATTGTAGTTGTTTCACAGATTTCTTGAAAACTCTTGACTGAAATTATGTACGACTGAACAACTGAACCACAACTATGCATTTTTTTCTTCATAATGCAATAATTAAAATCCAGCTCTATGTACCAATGTGCCCAATGACCTTCTGTTCCACTACTGGTACAGTTTGATTTTACATGATTCAATACTATTACTAACGTTTTACTGTAACAGTGAAAAAAATACTTTAGCAGTATCACCACCTCATGAGATTCCTGTCCACACTTGGCCAAAAATAAAAAACTCACAAAATTATTTCAATTCCATTCAATTACAATTCCTGTCGATTGCTTTTAACTGTCTTTTTTTTTCCTATTTGTATTTTATTGCCCTGTTTTTATCCTCTGTACAGAGACTTTGAGTGTCCTAAAAAACGCTTTCAAATAAAATGTGTTATTATTATTATTATTATTATTATTATTAATAATATTATTAGTTTTATTAGTATTATGACTATTGATACAACAGAGTATTAGGGCCACATTAAGAATTATTTTGGGCCACATTTAGAATTTTTTTTTTTACTTCATATTTTACTACGCGATTAAAGTCGAAATTAATTATTTTACTATGAGATTAAAGTAGAAAATAATGACAAAATTGACTTGAAATTATTAAATCTCATGGTAAAACAATTTATTTTGACTTTATTCTCTTAGTCAAACAATTAATTTCAACTCAAATCTTGAAGTAAAATAATTTATTTTGACTTTATTTTAGTAGTAAAATGATAAATTTCGACTTAAATCTCGTAGTAAAATAACTAATTTAGACTTTATACTCGTAGTCAAATAATTTATCTTGACTTTATTCTCATAGCAAAATGATGAATTTCAACTTTAATCTCAATTTCAAATTATAAATTTGGACTTTAATCTCGAAGTAAAATAATTTATTTCGGCTTTATTCTCGCATTAAAATAATTAATTTTGACTTTAATCTCATGGTCAAATAATTTATTTCGACTTTAATCTCAAAGTTAAATAATTTATTTTGACTTTAACCTCGTAGTAAAATAAAAAATTTGGACTTTAATCTCGTAGTAAAATAATTAACTTAGACTTTATTCTAGTAGTGAAATATGAAGCAAAAAAAATTCTTGGTATTATTAATATTTTTCTTCTTCTTCTTATTTGATCAGAAATTACAACCTACACATATGATAAATCACAAACATGCAGCTGGAAAATACTCAGAGAAAATTATCTTGAGCTAGAAGAACACTGCTAACACACTGCTAATTCAAAGCAACACGATTTGAATAATTTCTGGCAGAAGCCGTGATCTTGCTGTTTGGTTTGATAAAGCTTGTCGTCATTTAGCCACTTAGATTTTCATGCTTTCCTCCCACAGAAGAGCTCTCACCAGAGTCGGATTGTTGGGATTGTAACAGTGCAATCAACAACACTGAGAGTGCAAACAGGAGCACTTCTTCAAATATCAGGACAACCGTCCCAAGCTGCTGCACTTGCACACTAAACAACACCACCAGCACTGAGTAAAAAACAACCACCAGTGATGTTATTCTTGTACGCCATGACCAGGTCTGAATACTTTCTATGTGTGGAATAATTTTTTGACCTATCCAAACCACTAGACTGGATCCTACGGGTATTCCACATTCTGCCATTGTTGCTGCTACCGGTGCTTTTATTATATGGACTGGGGGTGTACCTGGAGCCAATAATAACACCAAAACAAAGACCAGTAAAAGCAGTTCAAACACAAGCAGGACGGTTCCAAGGATTCGAAATTGCAAACCAAAGGAAACGGAGAGCATCAAGTAGAAGGAAACTTCAAGTAATATGGTTAAAACCTGTGGTGGAAGGCTCTTTAAATACTGATAGAACAAGAATGTTTTTACTCCAACTCTGACTAAAAATGCAGAAACTGCTACTGCTACTGCTCCTATTGCTGCTCCTGCTCCTATTGCTGCTCCTGCTCCTGTTGCTGCTCCTGTTGCTGCTCCTGTTGCTGCTCCTGCTCCTGCTCCTGTTGCTGCTCCTGCTCCTGTTGCTGCTCCTGCTCCTGTTGCTGCTCCTGCTCCTGCTCCTGCTCCTGTTGCTGCTCCCGCTCCTGTTGCTGCTCCTGCTCCTCCTCCTGTTGCTGCTCCCGCTCCTGCTCCTGCTGCTCCTATTCCTGCTGCTCCTATTCCTGCTGCTCCTGCTCCTGCTGCTGCTCCTGTTCCTGCTGCTGCTGCTCCTATTCCTACTGCTGCTCCTATTCCTGCTGCTACTGCTCCTGCTGCTGCTCCTATTCCTGCTGCTACTGCTCCTGCTGCTGCTCCTATTCCTACTCCTATTCCTGCTGCTGCTACTGATATTCCTGTACCTAAAATTGTCATCAACACATTTCCTATGCCTAAAACTGTTGTTGCTGCTGCACCTAAACTTGATTTCACCCCTGGTCCTTTCTCCTGGGACTTCTTCATGTTTGCTGCGTCATTTTCAAGTGATTTATTTCCAGATTCTGGTGCTTTTTCTTTGGATGACTCTACATTATGTGCTGGTTCTTGTGCGTCTTGTTGTTTATTTTCCTCTGTTGTCCGTATGCCTGGTATTTCCTCTGGTGTTCCTTCCGGTGTTTCTTCTTCTGTTTTCTCTTCTTCTGAGTTGTTTTCTGGTTTTTCTTCTTCTTCTTCTGTCCCTATTTCTAGTTCGTCCACTGATGTTTCATCTTGAGTTTCTTCTGTTTCTGGTACGTCCTCTGGTGTTTCTTCTTCTTCTTCTGTCTCTGTTTCTGGTTCGTCCACTGATGTTTCATCTTGAGTTTCTTCTGTTTCTGGTACATCCTCTGGTGTTTCTTCTTCTTCTGTCTCTGTTTCTGGTTCATCTACTAATGTTTCATCTTGAGTTTCTTCTGTTTCTGGTATGTCCTCTGGTGTTTCATCTTGAGTTTCTTCTGTTTCTGGTACGTCCTCTGGTGTTTCTTCTTCTGTTGCATTTGTTTCTGGTATGTCCTCTGGTGTTTCATCTTGAGTTTCTTCTGTGTTTGGTTCGTCTACTGATGTTTCATCTTGAGTTTCTTCTCTTTCTGGTACGTCCTCTGGTGTTTCCTCTTCTGTTGTCTCTGTTTCTTGATTGTCTTCAAGTGTTTCATCCCCTGGAGGTGTTTCTTCTTCTGTTGTCACCCATTCAAAAGTCTCTGTTATTTGCGTTCCTTCTTCTGTACTTTCTTCTTTAGTCCTCTCTTCTTCTGGTTTCTCAGTTTCTGTTGTTTTGTGTGCTGCTTCTCTATTAATCACACACTCGTGAATTGCTGTTGCTGCTACTTGTGATATTACTGCAATATTTAACAGAGGTACTGGAGCTGTAATTGCAACAGCTGCGCTTAGAAATGGATGTCGTGTCACAAAACCACGAATAAAAGCTGCAAATTCCTCTGCTCTTCTCGGAGAGTCTCCTGTTTCAGTTTCTGATTTTTCATCATCTTCTTTGTTCTTGTCTTCCAAGAATTCTGCCATAAGTTGTGTGTAGCTGCTCATCTTGTTCTCTGCCACCATCTTATCAAGCGTCTTGAACAACTGTGCCACCTGGAAATTGTTACTTCTGTAGGCTTCCTTTTCATTTTTCCTCCAGTATTTGTTATCAACGACGTGACATCGACCACCGCACCGCTTCACCAGATCACTCAGATTCTTGTTTCCATGGATAAAATCCTCTATGGTCTGTCCTTCTTGGAGCTGGTCACCGTGAGTGAAGAGGACGGTGGCGCATGTGAAGACGACTTCAGAGAAATACTTGTGTAAACTGGTAATGAAGGCCTGTTCGTGCTCGGTAAATTTCTCCACTTTAAACACAATGAGGAAAGCGTGAGAGTCGAACTCTGTGATCCTCTTCACCTCACGTTCCAGTGTCGTCGTGTCGTCGAACAGACAGGAGGTTTCAAGGAAAGAGATCCTCCTTCTTAGGGCACATGCTTCTTGAAATTCACCTGAAAGGTGTGTTCCAAACATAATGGCTCTTAATATGGTCCCAGTCAAGCTGTTTTTTCCAGATCCGCTTTTCCCCAAGATGACAATTCTGAGTCTGTGTGGCACTGAATAAAAAAGGAAAACAATTATTTCCACATATAGTTATTTTTGCAAGTCCTTTAACAGTTGGTACTGGGTTAACATGTTAATTAATATGTGGATTGTTTGAAATCATTTAATCTCATCTCCAGTCAAAAACGGTGCGAAAACAACAAAACAAATGTTAAAACCAGTTATAGTTGTGACTTCATGAAAAGCTTAACGAACAAACATGGATCTGTAGGGCAGGGGTTCCCAAAGTGGGGGTCGGGACCCCCAGGGGGGTCATGAGACGCTGGAGGGGGGGTCACGAGATGATTTCAGTTTAGAGGTAATATCTACAGCTATCCCAGTCCACAACTAAGGTACTAACGCCGTTTGGCTCAACATACCTGTGTGAAAAGACTTTCTTGGCCCTGACATTTATTAAAAATAAATATGTATCTTGTGTGAGCGTGGAGGATGATCTCTGAGTGGCCGTCTCCGAAACTAAACCCAGAATGGACTTGCTGTGTTTCACACATAGTGCCCATCCATTTCATTAGGTGAGATAAACACTGAAACATACATCCCAAAAAGTTAACTTGCACTGCAACAATGTTCACGTTTACGCAGAGCTACAGTTTATGATTATTACTTGAACTGAATTATTCTTGTTCTAACCTGGAAATGAAAGTATTGTACCAAGATTGAGTTTGCACACGACTGCAACAATTTTCATTCTCAAATTACAGAGAAATAACTTTGACATATTCTACTTTTATTTCATATTAAACTGTTACATGAAAAATCATACACACGTTTTCTTATGCTTCAGTCACCTCTGGGGATAGTGGGGGTCACTAGTCTCTGCCACCTTTGTTTTGGGGGTCACGGGCTGAAAAGTTTGGGAACCCCTGCTGTAGTGGAAGTCACAACATCAAAATTTGACATGAATCTGTGGTGGAAGCCACTGCATTATAAATACACTCAACTCTGTAGTGGAGGTCGTTACATTAAAAACAGAAATTACTTTATAGTAAGAGCCACCAAATTAAAAACAAACATGACTGTAAAGTGGAAATCCCCGCATTAAAAAAAGACATGACACTAAATGGAAATCACTGCATTTTGAATAGACACAACTCTGCGGTGAAAGTCTCCACATTCCAAAGAGACATGACTCTGTAGTAGTAGTCACCACATTAAAAACAGACATTTCTCTGTAGTTTAGGTCTCCACATTAATAAGAGGAATGACTCTACAGTGGAAGACGCAATATCAAAAACAGACATTTCTGTAGTTGGAGTCACCCCGTTACAAAATGACATGACTCTGTAGTGGAAGTCCCCGCATGAACCCTCCCATGCATGAATTATGAAAGTCAGTGTCAGGATTTTTCCCTTGAGTGTTTTTATTTGTCTTAAGGCATGAAAAAAAGTTTTCTTTTTTTTTTTCAAATATTTGTAACTGAGCATTCAACATAAAACAATGTGAACTTAATGTAAATATGACTAATTTTTTGTTTGACTTCTTGTCTTTTTCTTTTTGGTAATTTCATGACCTTTTTTTTTTTTCATGTGTAGCAAAACCTTTTAACTCTCTTTCATCCATTTTAACACTGAATAATTTATAGTTTATAAACTGTTTTCACCCTGAAATGTTTGTCTATACATTTTTAAAAACATATATGTATGTATTTGAAGAACAATTGAAAACATTTTTTCAGGCCATAAGAAGAATAAAAATATCCTGACACAGGCTAATATGAATTTTAAATTTTAATATTTGACATGACTTTTAATTGGAATTCACAGTATTATAAATAGTCACAACTCTGGTGAAAGTCTCCACATTCAAAAGAGGAATGACTCTTCAGTGGAAGTCACTGCATAGACTTAAAATCTATGCAAAGATCATTTTGAAAAGTTAATTGCTGCATTCAATAAAATTGAATTACAGTTGTTAAAGTCAAAAAAGGGATGCCGGATTTAAACATGACCCAAAAAGCACATGAATTTGAGTGTGGAAAAATGTGAAACATTCCTTAAATTGATTGATTTAGTTTGGTTTGATGTTTTCTTCTTTCCTTTTGGAAATCATAAAATCTGTATCCTGTGTTTTACAGATTAGTTGATTGTTGTCATCATGCAGTTTTCCCCTGACTTTGATTACTTACAAACTTGGAAAAGGCACCACTGACACTCACACTGCAAAAACGGAAATCTAAGCAAGTCATTATGTCTTATTTGTAGTAAAAATTGTCTTATTGTTCTTAATTTGAGCCACATTCACCAGACCAGGTCATAAAAATGTCTTATTTCAAGTTTTTTAAGACTAAAATGAGGTGTAAATTGCGTTTAACAAGTCAAAAAAATCTGCCAATGGAATAAGACAAATTCACCTGGGAAGTTTCTTGGAATTAGAAAGATGTCTTAAAACAAGAATCTTTTATCTTATCCCATTGGCAGATTTTTTTTTTTTACTTGTTACAAGCAATTGATGCCTCATTGTTGTCTTTAAAAAACTTGAAATAAGACATTTTTATGACATTGTCTAGTAAATGTGGCTCAAATCAAGGATAGTAAGACAAATTTTACTAAAAATAAGACATAATAACTTGCTTAGATTTCAGTTTTTGCAGTGCTATATTTTGGTGCATTGTCCTGCTAAATTAGGCATCTCAGGTTTGTCCTATTAGGCAACAATGAGATCATCTTTCACTTTAAAAATCCCAAAACTGGTCTCCTTGGTTCACAAACACCTATTAAGTGTTCTTCAGAGAAGAGGTGATGCAGCTTAAAGGTAAATATGCCCCTATCCCAACTGTTTTTAGATGTGTAAGGGACTTTTTTTTTCAACATATATAGATTTGGTTGACACACTGTGAATTGATTAATTTTCATCTACCTGAGTCTAAATACTGTTGCAGAGGGAGGACATTTCACATGCTTTGAGTCTGTGCTTTAACTCCTGTTACTCTCTGCTGCCATCTAGGGGTTGGGGTGGGGGGGTTGAAGAGAGCACAAAGGTATTTTGTTACTTGGTATGTTAAATTGCTCACTGTCTCTCTTTTCTCCTCCTTGTCATCTTCTCTGCTTTTTTTCTGAGACCCTTCACTTTAATTATTTAAAAAAATCTGAGAGGTTATGTACAAAAAAAAAAGATAAAATGCAAAATGAATAGAAAATCATGTTTGTACCTCATTTTATATTATCATGAACGCATTGCAAAGTATCCTGAGGTTTGTGAGTCTAGCAGAGGTTTCTGACATTAAAGTTGTCAATATATGGCTCCTGTGACTCAGCATTTTACACAGGAGGCATTATACTTAACAATAACCCCCAAAGTGATGAAAAGAGATGCGTTGGCCACTGTCATGTTACCTGTGGCCATTTAAAGCACACTTATTTTCAATAATTGATAATCAAAAGATGAGGATTCACTTACCATCCATGATGTCTTGGTCTGCTTCTCCACAGCCCTGTTTGTCTCTGTCAGGAGTCTGACCACTTTACTTTCACTTTCTTTCTTACAATTTATTCATGGGCTGCACAGCAGAGATAGGAGGGATGCAGGATATCTCGCTTCTTTGACGGCCTAGGGATTGGCCTTTCTGTTCTTTGCCTCTGTCTTCCTTGCTGCTGCTTGTCTTGTCTGCTCTGCAGGTAGTTGTGGGTGGAGTTTGCCTTGAGTGAGTGAATGCAGCACACCTGAGCGGCTTGGGTTTAGGAGCCTTCAAAAGCTGAGCTGCAGTACAGATCTCTCTCTTTTTCCCTGACCTGGCTGTCGTCACTTGTGTGGGACTCATGCACTTCATACACAGACACACACTCACAAACACTCAACACTGCACACATACTGACTCTTACTTACATTGCTTATTTCTCATGTAAATAAATGTATATTTTTCTGAAATAGAACAGACTATGTGTGGTCTCCCTCTTTTGTCACATGCTTTTGAGCCAGGCTGTGACACTTCACAGAAATTTAAAGCCCCAGTTGTTTAAATTAATTTGATCATGGTGAAGATGTTGGTGCCAAACAGGTTGGTCTGAATATTCCTAAACTGTCACCCACATCAGTAGAGTTTTTACAAGGAATGGGCAAAAAAAAAAAAAATAGAGAAAATGCTTGAAAACCAGAGCTGGTCTAATAAACGTGGTGCTGTACGTTAGATTTTATATCACGCACCTCCCTCCATCAGTGATTCACATATGTTAATAAAAGAGCCCTGGTTCTTTGTGTTTCTACTGAAAAAGAATCAGTGTAACAAAAATGTTAGAATCCATGATAAAATGCATTTTGACTAAACCTACCCCTCCCCCACCCACAACAAAATGTATTACTAAAGGATAATGTAACTGAATTTCTGACAACAGTGGCCAAACATGTTTCTAAACATACAAAAAATCAGAGGACCCTATGGTTCTTAACGGGCACAACTCACAGCCTGGTGCTCTGAGACATGTCAGTACAGTCTGATTTATTTATTTAAATGAAAGTAAAGTGGACAAAACAGGAGAAGGACCGCTCTGTGGCTTGTGAAACTTTTCAAGGAGATACTAGAGTTTTGTTCTTGTTCATATCATCCTTCTGTGTTTAAGGATTTTAGGCAGCAGAGAAAGCAGACACAGTGTGTGTCTTTGGTCAAAACGAGTCATTTCAAAATCAGAATCAGAATCAAATTTAATCACCAGGTATGATTGAACATACAAGGAATTTGTTATGGTATACTGTGCTCTCTTATACAAGGTCTTGGTAAGGCATAAAAGGTAAAAAAAGTAATGATAAAAATTTGCATGAAGAGTATTATCAACAACTATAAACAGAAAAAATAGCAAATAGACAAGACTAGAATTTACAGGCTAAAAATATGACAATAGTGAAGTGGTGAGTGGTGCAAGGATGCAGAAATTAAATGAGGTAGTTTAACAAGTTGCAAAGTGCAAAGTGGGTTAAATAAAACAATAAATAATACTACTAAAAAAAGTACATTCTGCTGTTGCATTAAATATCTATGTGTTTAATCACAGTACTGTTCCAGGTTCAGGTTCTGAAAAGCAGAGAAGAGCAGAAAGCAGAGAAGGCAGAGTAAAGAGGTAATAATATAAAGAGTAAATAATTTCAAGCTTTGATACAAACAACACAGTCAGAGCGAAAGCATTTTCAAATGATTTACAGGTTGTTCTTTCTCTTTTTCACCACAAGGTGGAGAGGCAAAACTCAGTACATCTCATATTGAAAGTGAAAGTAAAGGAGTGTGAACACTGACAGGACAAGGAGGGGAACCTGACAAGCAAGGGTTTCAACCAGAATTTATTCCCAATTGGTTCGTTCTGGGCAAAAACACGAACGAAATGTTTCACTTGAGGGTTCCAACTCTAGATTTATATTCCCAAACAAGTTAGGACAAGTTGTCAGCACTGAAAAATCATGGGCAGAGCCTGCATCAGACTTGTGGGCGGATCATAAATCTGTTCTAGGACAAAAGACGGTCTGACAAGAGAGTTTTTACTCTTCACCCTACTGACGTTTCCTTGAGCAACATGGACTGTAAGTAAATGCAGATTCTTTGAGTTTTTATTGAGACTGTTCACTCTTATCACATTGAGGGAAGGGCACTTAGACCAAACTATCTTTAAACCAGTGAAAACTTTGCACTGCAAACATGATAGTGGTGCTAGGGGAGTGTTAATACTTTGGACTTCTTTAACACATAAACTACCAACATGTAGCGAATCTTTAACTTTATCTGACTAAAGTTGATCAAAAAACTTTGGAGTCGATGAACGCGCGGGCGCGTCCAAATGATGTGACCGATTTTAAGACGAAGTGGGAGCAAGAAGCAGCCTCGCTGAATCACGGTTTCAACTTCTGTTGAAAGTGTAGATATAAAACTATTTGCCAGTTTTTGAATTGTGTTGATAAGTGAAGTAAATCCAGAGATATCATGAATCATATATGCCCTACTTTTTATTGACTATTGTGGCGTTTGGTGCAGCATGAGACCGTAAAAAGTAGTGATTCTGTAGAGGGCGAGCCGTAAGTTCTCGCTAACAAATATCTATCTCTCTCTCTCTCTCCCACACACACACACGTACATACACACACGCACGCACAAAAACACTATACTATTTTCCTATTGGGTGAAAGTGCACAACATCAGCCAATAGGAAAAATTGTATGGTTGCTATGAGTGTGGGGAAGATTTTGAGTGACGGACTCGGTAGCGGAATAGCGAGAAAAATTGAGGCAGATTTGTGAGATTTACTCATTTACTGTGGCTGTTTTCCAAACCGCCTACTACACTAGCGATGCCTACTACTTCGGCTGAAACTCAGTATTTAGTAGGCAGTATGCGAAAACTTGCGAGATCTGTAGTAAACTACAAGTTCCCGGATGTTTCTACTGATCGGAGAAAATTTCTCAGGCTGTTTTCCAAACCGCCTACTACCTACTACTTCCACATGTAGTATGTAGTATGACTGTTTTGTTGGACCTGTTAAGTAGTATACTACTCTGGATTTCAGGAAGTGGAGCTGATGGATTTTTTTTTCTAATGTTTAACTTTATCATAAGTAAACCATGAGTACATTTGGCATTTCAGTCATTAATTCACCACATCAATCAGTGGTGAAGTTACAGGAGCAATAAAAGTAGTTAAGTTAAATTAGATGTCAATGAGATACAAAGGAAAATATATAAATGAAATTAAACATGTGAAGGAAGTTGTAATTTTTTTTGAGAATCGTTATGGTTTTTTCATTATTTTAGTGGTTCAAGGAACATTTTTAATTCATTTAGAAAAACAACAAATTCAGTGAGAGATAAAAGTCCCGATTTTATCAAATTTGTAAAGGTATAGAAGTTTATTGCAGCAAAATCGCCATATTTGATTTTTTTAATCTTGCACCAAAAGTTATCGTGTATTGAAAATAAATCTGAAACCAACTCACTTTTTATTTTTACAGCTGGTGTAAAAACTGCGTCCTCATTACCCACGTAGGCTGTTAGTTGAAAATAAAAAGTGACAAATGATTTAGGGACTTTTATGAATTTGTTAAAAGTAAACAGCTTGTTCATGATGAAGTGAGCAGATTTACCGCTGTTTCTTTCCTGTCACTTCACTTTTATCTCTCTGACCGATTCTCATTTTTGTTGTTGTGTTGTAGTTGAGCTGATTTATTCCAGTAGGTGTCAGTAATTCACCTCAACCTGAGCGCCCCCAAACTGACAAACGGCATTAGCGCCGTGCATTGTGGGAAACAGTACGCCAGGTAGACTGGTCCGTTGCATACTGAGAAATTTTCTCCGATCAGTAGGACATCCGGGAACTTGTAGTATACTACAGATCTCGCAAGTTTTCGCGTACTGCCTACTAAATACTGAATTTCAGCCGAAGTAGTAGGCATCGCTAGTGTAGTAGGCGGTTTGGAAAACAGCCTCAGTCTGCAACGGACCAGTCTACCTGGCGTACTGTTTCCCACAATGCACGGCGCTAATGCCGTTTGTCAGTTTGGGGGCGCTCAGGTTGAGGTGAATTACTGACACCTACTGGAATAAATCAGCTCAACTACAACACAACAACAAAAATGTGAAACGGTCCGAGAGATAAAAGTGAAGTGACAGGAAAGAAACAGCGGTAAATCTGCTCACTTCATCATGAAAGAGCTGTTTACTTTTACCAAATTCATAAAAGCCCCTAAATCATTTATCACTTTTTATTTTACACTAACAGCCTACGTGGGTAATGAGGACGCAGTTTTT
>RPOG01002558.1:0-42621 GCA_008086565.1 Thalassoma bifasciatum | reverse complement strand
TTACAACTACGTTACGATTACCAGCTGTAAATGCGGCATGTTCCCTGTTGTTAACCTGGCGGATGCATAAATAATCACGATTGGTCAAAGATAGAGTGCAATCATGTTGAGACATTTTTCAAGGCACTGACGATGCTACAGTGAAGTCTTCAGCAAAAGTGCATCTGTGTAACCTGCAGTCAGAGAGGAGCTCATACAAACCATCAAACCAACTACAGGGGAAGGGTTGATGCTTTTTTAAGTTTCAATATGAGACATAAGAAGCCGACTTGCTTTGACTTGACAATACAAAACATACCTGAGAGCCGACAGGACCAACCTTAAAAACAGGGGGATAATCAGAGGAAATTTCAATTTGAGAGTGAAGCGAAAGGCAGGGATAAAAAGCTGCAAAAATGTGTGTGAGTTTGGGGTGGTCTGTGAAATTAAATGTGGTGTGTAGGCTCTACATCAAGGTCATTTTTATAAAAGGCAAGAGCAAACATGCCAAAGAATATTGTGTGTACCTTACATCGAAGTATATGTTTACATATGGTTTCTAGACCAAAATGCTGCTATATGTTCCTTTCTTGTCATCTAAGGGAACCCTTTAGTCTAAGCAGGGATTATTCTCAGGTAAGTTTCATGGACTGAAAGCTGAATAATGAANTTGCTTTGACTTGACAATACAAAACATACCTGAGAGCCGACAGGACCAACCTTAAAAACAGGGGGATAATCAGAGGAAATTTCAATTTGAGAGTGAAGCGAAAGGCAGGGATAAAAAGCTGCAAAAATGTGTGTGAGTTTGGGGTGGTCTGTGAAATTAAATGTGGTGTGTAGGCTCTACATCAAGGTCATTTTTATAAAAGGCAAGAGCAAACATGCCAAAGAATATTGTGTGTACCTTACATCGAAGTATATGTTTACATATGGTTTCTAGACCAAAATGCTGCTATATGTTCCTTTCTTGTCATCTAAGGGAACCCTTTAGTCTAAGCAGGGATTATTCTCAGGTAAGTTTCATGGACTGAAAGCTGAATAATGAAGCTCCTTTCTTGTTGGCCACAGTAGATTATTGGTTTGTAATCGTCTCTTCCTGTAAAGGAACTGCTTCTTATAAAACAGAGTCTTTACAGGAATCTCTTAGAGTGTTTACTGTCATTCAAAGCACCAAAAATAATCAGGCATGCTGCCAGAGATGTTTTCAACATTTCTATGTAAGGTGAGGCTTCTGATATCAGGTTTATCAAGATTTAGAGCCAACCTTAAAGGTGAGGGAGAAACCAAAGTCACACAAACACTGTCAGTCCTCTCAGTCNCTTGACAATACAAAACATACCTGAGAGCCGACAGGACCAACCTTAAAAACAGGGGGATAATCAGAGGAAATTTCAATTTGAGAGTGAAGCGAAAGGCAGGGATAAAAAGCTGCAAAAATGTGTGTGAGTTTGGGGTGGTCTGTGAAATTAAATGTGGTGTGTAGGCTCTACATCAAGGTCATTTTTATAAAAGGCAAGAGCAAACATGCCAAAGAATATTGTGTGTACCTAACATCGAAGTATATGTTTACATATGGTTTCTAGACCAAAATGCTGCTATATGTTCCTTTCTTGTCATCTAAGGGAACCCTTTAGTCTAAGCAGGGATTATTCTCAGGTAAGTTTCATGGACTGAAAGCTGAATAATGAAGCTCCTTTCTTGTTGGCCACAGTAGATTATTGGTTTGTAATCGTCTCTTCCTGTAAAGGAACTGCTTCTTATAAAACAGAGTCTTTACAGGAATCTCTTAGAGTGTTTACTGTCATTCAAAGCACCAAAAATAATCAGGCATGCTGCCAGAGATGTTTTCAACATTTCTATGTAAGGTGAGGCTTCTGATATCAGGTTTATCAAGATTTAGAGCCAACCTTAAAGGTGAGGGAGAAACCAAAGTCACACAAACACTGTCAGTCCTCTCAGTCNGACTGATTGATTCTACACAGCTACTTCACAGCATGGCTGGTGAGTTGAAGCCTTAAAGAATGAATATTTCTCTGGTGTATTAGTGTTTCTCAGTGGTTTCAGCCTAAGATTTTTCATATAAACAAACAATGATTGGTTTTGATACAAAAGATGAATACATAAGTAACTCCAGTAGCAATAAGTGAGGAATCTACAGGTGATGATATACCTGTGAGGTCTTACAGTTGGCCGCAGTTGGGGGATTTAATAATGTATTTTCATGATGTTTTATCCTCATTATTCATCATTGTTATTCTTTGCCATGGATTTCTGTCTCAGGGCGTCACCATGTATTTTGTTTTGTTCTACTAAATGATAAGCCTTAGCCTGTTTTATTCAGCTGATGCTGGATATAAATCATAAAGATGTGATCTAAAAAATAAAGTTCATAAGTAACTCTTGCTGAGCTTGGTGACCTCTGACCAAGTGCCTAATTTCACCAATATGCCAAACAAACGTTTATAGCAGTTTATGGCTTGACATCATTGCATGAGATGGATTGTGTCCTCAGGTAGATAAAAACAGAGAAAAGATAAATGTTTCATATGATGACAGGAGATTTTTTTCTTTTCAGAACCAATGAAAATCGTCATCCTGGGAAAAACTGGAGCAGGGAAAAGCAGCCTGGCTAACACTATATTTGGGCAGGAACTGTTCAATGTCTACCACATGTCCAAATCTGGGACAAAAGAGTGTCAAATAGAAACCAGGTCTGTCAACGGGAGAAACATCACTCTGATCGACACTCCTGGTTTCTTTGACACTGACAGGTCTGAAGAAGAGCTGAAGCCCGCGATAACAAAGTGTATCACAGAGTGCTCTGCTGGTGTCCACGCTTTTCTCATTTTACTAAAAGTAGAGCGATACACTGAGTATGAGAGGGCTGCGATCACCAAGATAAAAGAAACTTTTTCTGAGGAAGCCTTCAAATTTGCAACAGTCGTCTTCACTCATGGTGATCAGCTCCCAGAGGGAAAGACAATTGAAGATTTTGTCAATGCGGATCAGAATCTGAGAGAGTTGGTGAGGAAGTGTGGCAGCCGCTGTCACGTCATCGATAATAAACAATGGAAAGAGAAGCCAATGAATGAATACAGGAGCAACAAGTTCCAGGTGGATCAGCTGCTTCAGACAATCGACAAGATGATGAAAGAAAACAACAACGGCTGCTACACCAACGAGATGCTGCAGGCAATGGAAAAAGAATTACAGAGAGAGAGAGAGAAAATCAGACAGTCTTCAGGAAACATGTCTGAGAAAGAGATCAATGAGAGGGCAAAGATCAATGTTTTTTATCAGCTTTTGTTTTCAATGGCAGGAACAGGAACAGGTGTTGTGTTAGGAGCACTTCTTGGTGTAAAAGCAATGACAAAAGTAATTTTTAAAGCACTCAAAGAAGCAGAAACTGCAATAAAAGCAATCACCACACTGGCAGGCCTCATAAACGCAGTCAAACTATTAACAGGAGCAGCGGTAGGAGGAGGAGGGGCAGCAGCAGCAGCAGGAGGAGGAGCAGCAGCAGGAGGAGGAGCAGGAGGAGGGGCAGCAGCAGGAGGAGGAGGAGGAGGGGCAGCAGCAGCAGGAGGAGCAGCAGCAGGAGGAGGAGGAGGGGCAGCAGCAGCAGGAGGAGGAGGAGGGGCAGCAGCAGCAGAAGCAGCAGTAGTGGCGTTGAAGGCAGCAGTTGCGTGTTATGGGACGTCAGCTGTAGTGGGAGCATTTGTAGGAGGCTATGAAGGGTTGAAGGCAGCTCAGAAGGCAACGAGCATAATGGAAGCAGTACAGATGGCTGCAAATGCTGTCAATAAAAGAGGAAATCATCTCTGTGGTGTCATTGATAACTTTGGACAGAGCTCAAAGGAAAAGGAAAATTAATGAATACTCTGATTGTGTAGACAGGCAAAATAATGAAAATTTTACTTTCAAGTTTTGCATCTTCTGAGCTAATGATCCAGATTGAGAAAGTTTATCCACATCCTCATTCATTCTATTCCTTTCCTTTTGTTTTTTGACATTTGTCTTTATTCATTCCTTTCTTTTATTTGACATTTGGTTTCAGGAGTTTGAGAAATTCAACAAAAGCCACAACTGCAACTTTTGCAAATCTTTACAGAACAATGGGCATCATTCACCTATACCAGGGGGTGTCCAAACTTTTTTCCAAAAGGGCCGTATTGCATACTGTGAGAATGACCAAGGGCCGACAGTTCTTACATTCATTGTTTATTAACACTGAAAGTAACAAATGAGTGCTCAATTTTTGGTAGAGTCTGTAAAAAACAAACAAACAAACAAACAAAAAACTGTCTCCAGGTTTAGTCAAATATGCCAGTGTTATTATCACAGACCTATGAGATGAAACCAAACCTGGGAAAAATATGTCGTTTTTTTATAGCAGGATCAGGATCTGGAATTTATTTTTAAAAATAAAAAATATTAAAGACAAGCAAACAACATTTCTTAATAGGTTGCTCCATCACTAAAATAACAGATTACTGCAGTCTTATCTGTAACAAATACCTGAGTTAAATTTGAAAAGTTCGCTATTAAGAGTTGGGTTTTTGTTGTTGTTGTTGTTGTTGTTGTTGTTGTTGTTGTTGTTGTTGTGTATCACATGTATTAAAAGTGAGGGACGAGTGATAAGTAACAGCTGTCAAGGATATCGTGGCACAGGCTCATTCTGCTTATATTAAATATATAATTGGATGTTTTGATGTTCAAACAATGGAAGGGACTTGAAAGGATATATGGAAGGTATTTGGTCTTTAATATCTTGTAGATGATTTTTGGTGAATAAATATTATTGACAAGTATTTCATGTGTTCTTGTTATATCTTTTGTCTCTGATGTGATCTTGTTATTTTACTGTTTAAAAGGTTATCAGCCTGTTCAGAAGGGAAAGGAATGTATGAATCAATGAATCAAAATGTTTCTTTTGAAAAATTTAACAGAATAACAATGAGAAACATAGAGTCAAAACAAAGGGACTTTGCAATTTTGCAATGAAAATAATAATAATAGAATAAAGAAACTTTGAAATTAAAAAAAACCTTTTGAATATCTAATTTATCATCTTTTACATTTTCAAAAAAAGTGGAAAGAAGTAAAACTTATTAATTTCTGAGATGCTTCAATTAGTGGAGGAAATGATACAACAAGAGAGTTGCAGTGGGGGCAGTGGCAGGAGGGGTTGCAGGAAATTAAAAAGAAAAAAAACAAAAAAAAAACAGGGAAGAGATAAGCAAAGATAGAGGGNATAATTGGATGTTTTGATGTTCAAACAATGGAAGGGACTTGAAGGGAAATAATGGAAGATATTTGGTCTTTAATATCTTGTAGATGATTTTTGGTGAATAAATATTATTGACAAGTATTTCATGTGTTCTTGTTATATCTTTTGTCTCTGATGTGATCTTGTTATTTTACTGTTTAAAAGGTTATCAGCCTGTTCAGAAGGGAAAGGAATGTATGAATCAATGAATCAAAATGTTTCTTTTGAAAAATTTAACAGAATTTGTTACTCTTTGTATCTCAGTTTTGTTTCCCTGAAACGTTAAAACGTTACTTTTATTATTATTATCTTATTTCTTTGAAACTTTAATTTTTTTTGGAAAACTTATAGATTAAATAGTAGAAAATGTAAAAGTTTTTTTCACCTTTCTTCATTTTGAATAATTAAAGACTCTACGAAGTTAATCACCTCCTTTACTATGTACAAGAGAGTTGCAGTGGGGGCAGTGGCAGGAGGGGTTGCAGGAAATTAAAAAGAAAAAAAACAAAAAAAAAACAGGGAAGAGATAAGCAAAGATAGAGGGTCAGGCTGCTGAATCTGGTCCCGGTCATGTGAACGCAGCTGTGACTAAATTGTCTGAGCTTCAAATAAAAAAATCAGAACAAGTTAAGAGTTAAGTTTCTTGAAAAAGTTCCCTCTATGATCTGTGTGAGGTTGTTAAGGAGTGGCCTGGGTGCACAAACAGAGATAGTCTTCAAGTAAAAACCTGATGCCCAGAAATAGTTGAAAGAAAAAATTGTTCAAAAAAGAAACAGAACAGATTCACAGAAAAAAAAGATGAGCATGCAAAATTTCCGATCATACACACAAACATACATAAATAAATATTTATATACATATGAATTTTTACTTTTATTATCATTATTATTATTATAGATGTGTGCAAAAGTCGGGGCACCCCCTTAAAAACAGCTTATATATATATATATATATATATATATATATATATATATATATATATATATATATATATTGTTTATAGTCTCTCTGGTATATGAGGAAAAAAAGACAGTACTATCAGGAAAAATTCAAAGATATCAACATTTTATTTTTGAAATTGAACAAAATTAGTCGAATTACGGTTCTGCAATATTCCTGGGTCGTCTTGCATGTGCAGCTCTTTTCAGATCTACCCACAAATTTTCAATGATGTTAAATTCTGGTGACTGTGAAGGCCATTCCAAAACCTCCAGCTTGCATTTTTTTTAGGTAGTCCATGGTAGATTTTGAAGTATGTTAGGGGTTGTGGAGTCACCATATTTAAGAAACCCCAAAATTGGCACCAGCAGGTCCTCCGTAATGACAATTGTTGATACATGAATCAGGACTAATGAGCCGATGAAGAACTGAGCTTGTAAAAAGAATCCGACACATTGAAACACAACATAATTCTGCTTTATAAAAACTTTTTTCATATAGTTTTGGGGAACTTGCTTATCAGATTGGTTTTCACTGAATGTGAGTCCTGTGCAAGAATACAGTTACCATAGATGAATGATATAAATGGTATATTTAATGCAATATTTCACCTTACGTTAAAAATTATCATTCCAATCATGAACTTTTTATTGTGATTTTTCAGGTCCTAACAGTCAATGAAAATACATATCATACTTCTCATTTCGACATCTGAAATTGTACTACTGTAGCTCAAGTTGAAATATCCCAGACTAAGTAACCAATATAGACATATGTAAGGACCAATTAGGCACTCAATAACTTATACAAATAACCATTTAAAAAAATAATGAAATAAAAACAGAGAATGAAATGGGTTAAACCTTCCTGAAACATAAAGCCCTCAATAGAGGAAATCTAAAATAAACAAAAAAAGGACAAAAAAAGTTCTTAAAATGAACATATCTCCAGGGTACTAGCATTCCACTGGCATTGCTGACTAAGATGATGTTTCATAAACATGCGATGATTGGATTGAGACTTATGTAATTCTGGCAGTAACGTGAAGAATCTACAGGTGAGGATGCACCTGTGAGGTCTTGCAGTTGGTTGCAGTTGGGGGATCTACAGTTGTGGTAAAAAGTTGACATACGGGCAGGATTTTTTTTTTCAGGGCCAAGAAGACTTGTCATTGTGGAAAAACTCGAGATAGGAAAAAGCAGCCTGGCTAACACCATGTCTAGACTGACACTGTTTGAAGTCGACCACACTTCAATATCTGGGACAAAAAAGTGTCAAACAGAAACCAGGTCTGTCAATGGGAGAAGCATCACTCTGATCGTCACTCCTGGTTTCTTTGACACTGACGGGCCTGAAGAAGAGCTGAAGCCTGCGATAATAAAGTGTATCACGGAGTGCTCTGCTGGTATTCACGCTTTTCTTATTGTGCTTAGAGTGGGTAAATACACTGAGCATGAGAGGGTTGTCATCAACAAGGTTGAGGAATATTTTCTGAAGAAACATACAAATATTTCTTTTCTTTTTTTTTTTTTTTACATTTTCATGATGTGTAGTGTAGGTACACTTTCATAAAGTGGACACTGGAGGGCGCTAGCACCACAATATTTTAACCCTTGAGTCAGACATTTACTCACCTACAGCTCAATCTTTCTCTTAAAGGTACAATAAGATAAGATTCTCCTTTATTCAGCCCACAAGGGCAAAATTCACAGTTACAGCAGCAATACAAGTAAATGTATAGTGCCAAAGTTCCTAAAATATATAAATATAAAAAGCATTAACTAAAAAAAAACAACAGAGACAGAGCTGCTGCAACAAGCTGCCACTGAATGGTGCTTAGAAAAGTAGAGGTAGATCTTAATTTACTAATTTACCAATTAACTGAAAAGTCTGTCAAAGATGACAGCTTATCCATAATTCTCTTGACAGCCTCCACCTCCACAGGGTCCAGGACTAAAATGAACTTTTTCAACAGTGTGATCAGTTGTGCCCTCCTGTATCCACATTAAACTCAGGACTTTCCAACTGCGCGTTCAAACAAGTATCTTCCATTTCTTGTAAACTTCCCTTGCAGGAGCCTCAGTTTGAACAGCAAACTGCAGGTCCTCAAACATTCCTCTGCGTCTACACAATTTTATTTTGAGCCAAGGCGCATTAGTAAGGATAATAAAAAAAATCACTATTCATTACATAAACAGTCTCATACAAAGTTTNAAAAAAAAACAACAGAGACAGAGCTGCTGCAACAAGCTGCCACTGAATGGTGCTTAGAAAAGTAGAGGTAGATCTTAATTTACTAATTTACCAATTAACTGAAAAGTCTGTCAAAGATGACAGCTTATCCATAATTCTCTTGACAGCCTCCACCTCCACAGGGTCCAGGACTAAAATGAACTTTTTCAACAGTGTGATCAGTTGTGCCCTCCTGTATCCACATTAAACTCAGGACTTTCCAACTGCGCGTTCAAACAAGTATCTTCCATTTCTTGTAAACTTCCCTTGCAGGAGCCTCAGTTTGAACAGCAAACTGCAGGTCCTCAAACATTCCTCTGCGTCTACACAATTTTATTTTGAGCCAAGGCGCATTAGTAAGGATTAAAAAAAAAAAATCACTATTAATTACATAAACAGTCTCATACAAAGTTTTCAGCAATGACCCAATTTGTGAGACTTCAGATGTTCTAGCAAAGATGTTCAGTTTGTACCGTTTCATCACAGCATAACTCAATGGATCTTTTAAAATTTTTCTCCAGAATAAATTCTCTATTAGCCTAATTTGACATATGATAATACAAAAAAGCATAATTAACCATAAAGGACATATTTGACAAGATTTCCTCTAAAAAACAGCTAGATAAGCACTTTCAAAACTCAGTCAGTTCACATATTAATCAAATTCTTGAGGCCAAGATTTGCTTCAACTGCAAACTAGCTAAAATCATGGCAAAGAAAGTCCAAAAGTGAGCAGTGTTGGGAATAACGTTGTCATAAACAACAGCATTACTAACATTGTCCCTTTTCCCAGTGACAGGTACTCAGTTACTATTTCAAACATTACAACTACGTTACCATTACCAGCTGTAAATGCGGCATGTTACCTGTTGTTAACCTGGCGGATGCATAAATAATCACGATTGGTCAAAGATAGAGTGCAATCATGTTGAGACATTTTTCAAGGCACTGACGATGCTACAGTGAAGTCTTCAGCAAAAGTGCATCTGTGTAACCTGCAGTCAGAGAGGAGCTCATACAAACCATCAAACCAACTACAGGGGAAGGGTTGATGCTTTTTTAAGTTTCAATATGAGACATAAGAAGCCGACTTGCTTTGACTTGACAATACAAAACATACCTAGAGCCGACAGGACCAACCTTAAAAACAGGGGGATAATCAGAGGAAATTTCAATTTGAGAGTGAAGCGAAAGGCAGGGATAAAAAGCTGCAAAAATGTGTGTGAGTTTGGGGTGGTCTGTGAAATTAAATGTGGTGTGTAGGCTCTACATCAAGGTCATTTTTATAAAAGGCAAGAGCAAACATGCCAAAGAATATTGTGTGTACCTAACATCGAAGTATATGTTTACATATGGTTTCTAGACCAAAATGCTGCTATATGTTCCTTTCTTGTCATCTAAGGGAACCCTTTAGTCTAAGCAGGGATTATTCTCAGGTAAGTTTCATGGACTGAAAGCTGAATAATGAAGCTCCTTTCTTGTTGGCCACAGTAGATTATTGGTTTGTAATCGTCTCTTCCTGTAAAGGAACTGCTTCTTATAAAACAGAGTCTTTACAGGAATCTCTTAGAGTGTTTACTGTCATTCAAAGCACCAAAAATAATCAGGCATGCTGCCAGAGATGTTTTCAACATTTCTATGTAAGGTGAGGCTTCTGATATCAGGTTTATCAAGATTTAGAGCCAACCTTAAAGGTGAGGGAGAAACCAAAGTCACACAAACACTGTCAGTCCTCTCAGTCTGACTGATTGATTCTACACGGTTACACCACAGCATGGCTGGTGAGTTGAAGCCTTAAAGAATGAATATTTCTCTGGTGTATTAGTGTTTCTCAGTGGTTTCAGCCTAAGATTTTTCATATAAACAAACAATGATTGGTTTTGATACAAAAGATGAATACATAAGTAACTCCAGTAGCAATAAGTGAGGAATCTACAGGTGATGATATACCTGTGAGGTCTTACAGTTGGCCGCAGTTGGGGGATTTAATAATGTATTTTCATGATGTTTTATCCTCATTATTCATCATTGTTANCGACTGATTGATTCTACACAGCTACTTCACAGCATGGCTGGTGAGTTGAAGCCTTAAAGAATGAATATTTCTCTGGTGTATTAGTGTTTCTCAGTGGTTTCAGCCTAAGATTTTTCATATAAACAAACAATGATTGGTTTTGATACAAAAGATGAATACATAAGTAACTCCAGTAGCAATAAGTGAGGAATCTACAGGTGATGATATACCTGTGAGGTCTTACAGTTGGCCGCAGTTGGGGGATTTAATAATGTATTTTCATGATGTTTTATCCTCATTATTCATCATTGTTACTGTTTGCCGTGGATTTCTGTCTCAGGGTGTCACCATGTATTTTGTTTTGTTCTCCTAAATGATAAGCCTTAGCCTGTTTTATTCAGCTGATGCTGGATATAAATCATAAAGATGTGATCTAAAAAATAAAGTTCATAAGTAACTCTTGCTGAGCTTGGTGACCTCTGACCAAGTGTCTAATTTCACCAATATGTCAAACAAACGTTTATAGCAGTTTATGGCTTGACATCATTGCATGAGATGGATTGTGTCCTCAGGTAGATAAAGACAGACAAAAGATAAATGTTTCATATGATGACAGGAGATTTTTTCTTTTCAGAACCAATGAAAATCGTCATCCTGGGAAAAACTGGAGCAGGGAAAAGCAGCCTGGCAAACACTATATTTGGACAGGAACTGTTCAATGTCTACCACATGTCCAAATCTGGGACAAAAGAGTGTCAAATAGAAACCAGGTCTGTCAACAGGAGAAACATCACTCTGATCGACACTCCTGGTTTCTTTGACACTGATATGCCTGAAAAAGAGCTGAAGCCTGCGATAACAAAGTGTATCACAGAGTGCTCTGCTGGTGTTCACGCTTTTCTCATTTTACTAAAAGTGGAGCGATACACTGAGCATGAGAGGTCTGTGATCACCAAGATAGAGGAAACTTTTTCTGAAGAAGCCTTCAAACATGCAATAGTCATCTTCACTCATGGTGATCAGCTCCCAGAGGGACAGACAATTGAAGATTTTGTCGATGCGGATCAGAATCTGAGTGAGTTGATGAGGAAGTGTGGCGGCCGCTGTCACGTCATCGATAATAAACAATGGAAAGAGAAGCCAATGAATGAATACAGGAGCAACAAGTTCCAGGTGAAGCAGCTGCTTCAGACAATCGACAAGATGATGAAAGAAAACAACAACGGCTGCTACACCAACGAGATGCTGCAGGCAGTGGAAGAAGAATTACAGAGAGAGAGAGAGAAAATCAGACAGTCTTCAGGAAACATGTCTGAGAAAGAGATCAATGAGAGGGCAAAGATCAATGTTTTTTATCAGCTTTTGTTTTCAATGGCAGGAACAGGAACAGGTGTTGTGTTAGGAGCACTTCTTGGTGTAAAAGCGATGACAAAAGTAATTTTTAAAGCACTCAAAGAAGCAGAAACTGCAATAAAAGCGATCACCTCACTGGCAGGCCTCATAAAAGCCGTCAAACTATTAAGAGGAGCAGCGGTAGGAGGAGGAGCAGCAGCAGCAGCAGCAGGAGGAGGGGCAGCAGCAGGAGGAGGAGGAGCAGCAGCAGCAGGAGGAGGAGGAGCAGCAGCAGCAGGAGGAGGAGGGGCAGCAGCAGTGGTGTTGAAGGCAGCAGTTGCGTGTTATGGGCCGTCAGCTGTAGTGGGAGCATTTGTAGGAGGTTATGAAGGATGGAAGGCAGCTCAGAAGGCAACGAGCATAATGGAAGCAGTACAGATGGCTGCAAATGCTGTCAATAAAAGAGGAAATCATCTCTGTGGTGTCATTGATAACTTTGGACAGAGCTCAAAGGAAAAGGAAAATTAATGAATACTCTGATTGTGTAGACAGGCAAAATAATGAAAATTTTACTTTCAAGTTTTGCATCTTCTGAGCTAATGATCCAGATTAAGAAAGTTTATCCACATCCTCATTCATTCTATTCCTTTCCTTTTGTTTTTTTGACATTTGTCTTTATTCATTCCTTTCTTTTATTTGACATTTGGTTTCAGGAGTTTGAGAAATTCAAAAAAAGCCACAACTGCAACTTTTGCAAATCTTTACAGAACAATGGGCATCATTCACCTATACCAGGGGGTGTCCAAACTTTTTTCCAAAAGGGCCGTATTGCATACTGTGAGAATGACCAAGGGCCGACAGTTCTTACATTCATTGTTTATTAACACTGAAAGTAACAAATGAGTGCTCAATTTTTGGTAGAGTCTGTAAAAAACAAACAAACAAACAAACAAAAAACTGTCTCCAGGTTTAGTCAAATATGCCAGTGTTATTATCACAGACCTATGACATGAAACCAAACCTGGGAAAAATATGTCGTTTTTTTATAGCAGGATCAGGATCTGGAATTTATTTTTAAAAATAAAAAATATTAAAGACAAGCAAACAACATTTCTTAATAGGTTGCTCCATCACTAAAATAACAGATTACTGCAGTCTTATCTGTAACAAATACCTGAGTTAAATTTGAAAAGTTCGCTATTAAGAGTTGGGTTTTTGTTGTTGTTGTTGTTGTTGTTGTTGTTGTTGTTGTTGTTGTTGTTGTTGTTGTTGTGTATCACATGTATTAAAAGTGAGGGACGAGTGATAAGTAACAGCTGTCAAGGATATCGTGGCACAGGCTCATTCTGCTTATATTAAATATATAATGGGATGTTTTGATGTTCAAACAATGGAAGGGACTTGAAAGGATATAATGGAAGGTATTTGGTCTTTAATATCTTGTAGATGATTTTTGGTGAATAAATATTATTGACAAGTATTTCATGTGTTCTTGTTATATCTTTTGTCTCTGATGTGATCTTGTTATTTTACTGTTTAAAAGGTTATCAGCCTGTTCAGAAGGGAAAGGAATGTATGAATCAATGAATCAAAATGTTTCTTTTGAAAAATTTAACAGAATTACAATGAGAAACATAGAGTCAAAACAAAGGGACTTTGCAATTTTGCAATGAAAATAATAATAATAGAATAAAGAAACTTTGAAATNTGCAAACTAGCTAAAATCATGGCAAAGAAAGTCCAAAAGTGAGCAGTGTTGGGAATAACGTTGTCATAAACAACAGCATTACTAACATTGTCCCTTTTCCCAGTGACAGGTACTCAGTTACTATTTCAAACATTACAACTACGTTACGATTACCAGCTGTAAATGCGGCATGTTCCCTGTTGTTAACCTGGCGGATGCATAAATAATCACGATTGGTCAAAGATAGAGTGCAATCATGTTGAGACATTTTTCAAGGCACTGACGATGCTACAGTGAAGTCTTCAGCAAAAGTGCATCTGTGTAACCTGCAGTCAGAGAGGAGCTCATACAAACCATCAAACCAACTACAGGGGAAGGGTTGATGCTTTTTTAAGTTTCAATATGAGACATAAGAAGCCGACTTGCTTTGACTTGACAATACAAAACATACCTGAGAGCCGACAGGACCAACCTTAAAAACAGGGGGATAATCAGAGGAAATTTCAATTTGAGAGTGAAGCGAAAGGCAGGGATAAAAAGCTGCAAAAATGTGTGTGAGTTTGGGGTGGTCTGTGAAATTAAATGTGGTGTGTAGGCTCTACATCAAGGTCATTTTTATAAAAGGCAAGAGCAAACATGCCAAAGAATATTGTGTGTATCTTACATCGAAGTATATGTTTACATATGGTTTCTAGACCAAAATGCTGCTATATGTTCCTTTCTTGTCATCTAAGGGAACCCTTTAGTCTAAGCAGGGATTATTCTCAGGTAAGTTTCATGGACTGAAAGCTGAATAATGAAGCTCCTTTCTTGTTGGCCACAGTAGATTATTGGTTTGTAATCGTCTCTTCCTGTAAAGGAACTGCTTCTTATAAAACAGAGTCTTCACAGGAATCTCTTAGAGTGTTTACTGTCATTCAAAGCACCAAAAATAATCAGGCATGCTGCCAGAGATGTTTTCAACATTTCTATGTAAGGTGAGGCTTCTGATATCAGGTTTATCAAGATTTAGAGCCAACCTTAAAGGTGAGGGAGAAACCAAAGTCACACAAACACTGTCAGTCCTCTCAGTCCGACTGATTGATTCTACACGGTTACACCACAGCATGGCTGGTGAGTTGAAGCCTTAAAGAATGAATATTTCTCAGGTGTATTAGTGTTTCTCAGTGGTTTCAGCCTAAGATTTTTCATATAAACAAGCAATGATTGGTTTTGATACAAAAGATGAATACATAAGTAACTCCAGTAGCAATAAGTTTGGAATCTACAGGTGATGATATACCTGTGAGGTCTTACAGTTGGCCGCAGTTGGGGGATTTAATAATGTATTTTCATGATGTTTTATCCTCATTATTCATCATTGTTATTTTTTGCCGTGGATTTCTGTCTCAGGGCGTCACCATGTATTTTGTTTTGTTTTACTAAATGATAAGCCTTAGCCTGTTTTATTCAGCTGATGCTGGATATAAATCATAAAGATGTGATCTAAAAGATAAAGTTCATAAGTAACTCTTGCTGAGCTTGGTGACCTCTGACCAAGTGCCTAATTTCACCAATATGCCAAACAAACGTTTATAGCAGTTTATGTCTTGACATCATTGCATGAGATGGATTGTGTCCTCAGGTAGATAAAAACAGACAAAAGATAAATGTAAAGTTTAATGACAGGAGATTTTTCTTTTCAGAACCAATGAGAATCGTCCTCCTGGGAAAAACTGGAGCAGGGAAAAGCAGCCTGGCTAACACTATATCTGGACAGGACACCAACGAGATGCTGCAGGCAGTGGAAGAAAAATTACAGAGAGAGAGAGAGAAAATCAGACAGTCTTCAGGAAACATGTCTGAGAAAGAGATCAATGAGAGGGCAAAGATCAATGTTTTTTATCAGCTTATGATCGCAATGGCAGGAACAGGAACAGGTGTTGTGTTAGGAGCACTTTTTGGTGTAAAAGCGATGACAAAAGTAATTTTTAAAGCACTTGAAGAAGCACAAACTGCAATAAAAGCAATCACCACATTGGCAGGCCTCATAAAAGCAGTCAAAGTATTAAGAGGAGCAGAGGCAGCAGGAGGAGGGGCAGCAGCTGCAGGAGGAGCAGCAGCAGGAGGAGGAGCAGCAGCAGGAGGAGGAGCAGCAGCAGGAGGAGGAGGAGGAGGAGCAGCAGCAGGAGGAGGAGGAGGGGCAGCAGCAGGAGGAGGAGGAGGGGCAGCAGCAGTGGCGTTGAAGGTAGCAGTTGCGTGTTATGGGACGTCAGCTGTAGTGGGAGCATTTGTAGGAGGTTATGAAGGATTGAAGGCAGCTCAGAAGGCAACGAGCATGATGGAAGCAGTAGAGATGGCTGCAAATGCTGTCAATCAAGGAGGAAATCGTCTCTGTGATGTCATTGATAACTTTGGACAGAGCTCAAAGGAAAAGGAAAATTAATGAATACTCTGATTGTGTAGACAGGCAAAATAATGAAAATTTTTCTTTCAAGTTTTGCATCTTCTGAGCTAATGATCCAGATTTAAGAAAGTTTATCCACATCCTCATTCATTCTATTCCTTTCCTTTTGTTTTTTGACATTTGTCTTAATTCATTCCTTTCTTTTATTTGACATTTGGTTTCAGGAGTTTGAGAAATTCAAAAAAAGCCACAACTGCAACTTTTGCAAATCTTTACAGAACAATGGGCATCGTTCACCTAAAAGTGCATGAAAATGTTCTTACACTGCACATAACATATCTGGGTATGAAAATTGGGTCAATTCACAATTTTTCAGTTTTGAATGCTATGCATGGTCTGAGAAAGCTCTTTTTCTTTGCAGTGAATGAATAAATTTGAAGAAAGTAAATATTAATAAATCCCAGATTTGTGTTCATACGCAAAGTTTTAGCACTTATTTACGCGGGAGCACTGTACGTGAATGAGGCTCAATAAAACTATGAAAACAGGTTTTTGTTTGATTTGAAGTTGTGACGTTTGTTACTTGAGACACAACTTTAAATGTCATTTAATGCAGGTGTATCATCTTTTTGTTAATGTCTATAAACACCATAAAAATGCACCATAATCAAATTGTATTTTTGTAATGATTATTATTGAATTATCAGAATTGTTATGAGAGGAAAATTTAAAATGGGCAAAAAAAAAAAAAAAGTATGTATATGAACTTTTTGATGTTATCTTGATCTTTCACTCAAGCTTCTCAACAGACTTGTTTTTCTGTCTTGATATTTTACCTCTGTTTTGTTTTTTTTGAATACACAATTAATATAATAATACAGTAGTATTTTCAAGTGCTTTACTTATACTTCTTTCTTTCCAAAATATTTTTGGTCATATTAAGTCCTTTTTGTAATGTATGATGTAATGTATGATTTTAATGTATGTGGAACAGGAAGCATCAAGTGTTTCAGACGGACACTGATTTGAAGGTTTTCTAAGAAATCATTGAGGTTACCATAAGAATTATTTTGATCTGAAAGAGAGAAAATATAAAGAAATATTGAAAAAAAAAAACAAGAAACAATACCCCTCTTTTTTTTTCGTTCCATCTACAACTTGTATTTTATCGTAAACATTTTCTTGAGTTTTGAATTACAGTTAAGATGGTTATGAGACTTCCTCTGTCATGGTATTTTATCTCTAAGTTTTTGAAAATGTAACAAAATTAACATAATTATGCAGCATTATTAACGGCATGGCATTTTAAAATGAGGGGATGAAGACTTTGTTATTTACAGAGATTGATCTATAAATGTTGAAAAACCAATGAGACAATAAAAAGAAAAAATAAGAATAAATGTGTTCTTTTTTTCACTCACTAGAGCTCACTGTGACATGGGTACTATTTATGAATCACATAAAGTATTTGTGTTTGTTAAAAAATAGGGGTCATTAGCAAAGGCAGAATAAGCTCAAGCTTTGATACAAACAAATACTGTGTTAGAAAAAAAATTTTCAAACTATTTATGGATTTGGTTGTGTTCTGTCTCTTTCACCACAAGAGGGAGCCAAAACTTAGTTTGGGGTCATATTGAAACTGAAAGTTTAAGTGTCTCAGACGAGAGGAATGAAGAAGGGCTGGGTTCGACAGAGCATTTTGTTTTTCACCAAACCAACTTTTCTCTGAGCACCATGGACAGTAAGTACACACTCTTTCTATGAATATTTATTTAATCTTCCAGCTTTTAAAAATTAAGGAGCTGTACTTCAACCAAAATATATTTGACGCTTTAACTACCCCACCAAGAAAAGAGGACTAGAAACTTTTTTTTTTTAGCATTTCTTAACGCAATGGGTGAGTAATAACCACAATCTCTTTTTATTCTGTTTTTAAACAAACCTTTTAGTTTTTAAAGTATTGACCTCTATCAAATGGATAAAGTGTCACTAAGTGGTTATCATATGACATTTTATACAGATACCACAAACAGTAGGAAAATAAAACATAAGCACACATAAAATGCTTATTTAGAAAGAAATTAATTTCTTATAAATATCCAGTATGCCACAAAGTATTCAGAAATGCTACTTCAACCAAGGGAAATATAACATGAAACAAGGAAAAACTGNAGTGTTTTTGGGACTCTACATTTGTTAATACTCTCCACAGCATGGACGGTGAGTTACGACGACTTATTTTCAGATCTTATAAACCTCAAATTGATTTTTATCATTTTCATGTTTTTTTGTGTTATGTGTTTTATATATATATATATATATATATATATATATATATATATATATATATATATATATATATATATATATATAAATTGCCTTGTCTTGATCTTACCCTAGCATTAATGCTTACCATGTTTGTTGTTGTTTATATGTAGTAAGTACGAGCAAGTTGGATTTGTTGGACAAGGCTTTTCCAGGAAGTTCCCCCAACATTTGACGTTCTGCACCTGCTTTTCTTTCATGATGCCGTTAGTTGATTGGATGATTATTTGCAGTCATGCATATCGCTAATGCTAAAGCCAAATGGGGTGTTCCATAATGGTGCATCGACACCAATGGTTCAGTTTGTGTAATGACTGTTAGAGCGTAGACCAGGAAGTGAAGTGACCTAAAACAAAAGAACACACATGACTTTCAAACAAAACCTGGACATAAACCATGCAAATTTAACATAATGAGACATGGCAATGGCTATTTGCATTCATTTGATAACCTCATGTACTCCAGACTTGTAAGACTTTTGTTGGCTAAAGTGATGTTTGGAAAAATGAGACCAATATGGCTCATTGTGGGTTTGGAACTATTAAATCCTAACACTGTAGATACAGTTCATTTTCAGCTACAGGAAAGAGAGCGACGGTAAAGACTCTCAGTTTCTAACTTGTGATGTTTGAAACTTTGGTCGTCTTGTTTTGCTGATACATCACCAGGCTAAGGTGGGGCATGCACAGGTAGAGCTGTTTTCGTTAAAGTTGTATAAGTTGGAAAATTGGGTTTCAATTGAGGACTCATCCCCGGAACCAGGATGTTGTTTTTACAAGGACAAACACTAAAACCATGCAGGGATATTTAAAAAAAACAATCCAAACTGGGACACTCAAGTCTATGTAACTGTACAAACGTTGTGTAAGCTTAGTATAAACCCTGACTTGGGTGTTGACAACTGCACTTTGTCAGTGTTGTGCAGAGAGCAGAACAGTGCAATCAGTGACTACGTTTACATGTACGCCATATTCGGATTGGGTCCATATTCTGATTAAGGCGATATTCCAAAAGAGGTGTTTACATGCTCCACCGATTGCTGAGCGAACGAAATATTCCCGTTTACATGTTAATCAGCATATTCTGAATAAACCGTAGCAGTCATAGTAGTAGCGCCATGACAATACGCCATCTAGTGGTATTCTTTTGAAAGTGCAGCATTGACAGTAGCACCAACTCGTCCCAGACATTGACTGTATATAGAATAGACAGCGCGCTTCCCGTTCTACGATTTTGAAGCCAAAAAACCCCGTTTCTCTAGCCGCCATTGTGCAGCCAGAGACTGTGCAGTAGAGAATTTCCGGTGGAGCAGAGTAAAAAAGAGAAATGAAAATATTTATTTCTTCTTCTTCAGAAGGTTTAGTTTCCTTTTGGCTCTCTTTCCTGGAGTTTCTTATATCCCCGATAAAAACTACTCACGAACGGCAGCTGTCAACTATCGTAAAACGAAACTTATATCGCGGTTTTTAACGTCCAATAACTAATGAGAAACCAACTTCTCAGGAAAAAAAACACCTGAACACCATGCAGCCAAATGACATCGTCATACTACCTTAGCGTAAAGATGAGAGAAACGTTTCTACCAGGTATCGCAATTTTTTAAAGTTTTCCCGGCTCATATCTGGAATACATGGGGAGGCGGGGCTTATGACCTATACTGCAGCCAGACACCAGGGGGCGGGGCATCTGCTGGAGGCTTCAGTTTGATCCGAACGTCGTTACGTCCACTCATTATACAGTCTATGGTCCCAGATGTTTGTTAATGTGCTTTCTGTGTGATATTTCTATCAGTGGTGGCTGCTGGTCTTTCAAGTAGGGGAATCTAATTGTTTTTTTCAGTGGATGTAAAAACGTTAAGATCGCTGATTCACTCATTTCCCCGTCAATCAAAAAAGAGATTCCTTCTCAGACAGATCATCCAATCATCATGCAGAAACCAAACGTCAGGGCCCGCCCACTGCCCCATAGACCCCCAGAGACGCTGAGCATCCGTCTGTGTAAAACACTATGGAGCTGAGGGATGAATCAGAAAGAAGTCGTGTCGATTTCCTGTGACAGGCAGCTGATTCTCAACAAAAGATGAGCGTGTTCTGGCGCATATTTAGCACATAGTGCAGTTTCCTCCTTGCCTTGATAGTGTAGAGACCATTGACTGTATATAGAATGGACAGCGTGGCTCCACCTGTCATCGTTCTACGATTTTGAAGCCAAAAAACCCTGTTTCTCTAGCCGCCATTGTGCAGCCAGAGTCTGCGCAGTAGAGAATTTCCGGTGGAGCCGAGTAAAAAAGAGAAATAAAAATATTTATTTCTTCTTCTTCAGAAGGTTTAGTCTCCTTTTGGCTCTCTTTGCCGAAGTTTCTTATATCCCCGATAAAAACTACTCACGAACGGCAGCTGTCAACTATCGTAAAACGAAACTTATATCACAGTTTTTAACGTCCAATAACTAATGACAAACCAACTTCTCAGAAAACAAAACACCCCATGCAGCCAGATGACATCGTCATACATGGAATCGCATTCCTACTCTCTTTGCAAAGATGCTCCATAGCATTAAAAAAATTCAAAAGGGCCGAGTATAGACCTTATGTACCCCTCCGCCCCGAATACTGGATATGACGTCGGTCTGTGGTCCCCCGCCCCGTAGACGACCTCCGAAGTCAAACTCGGCTTGCAGCAATCGTCCACTCATTATACAGTCTATGGTAGAGACTTTTGCCTTCTCGTTGTTTTGAACATGCGCAGAAGGAAAAAATCCTTTACGCAGTTTACTCTGGAGCATATTACGACTAATGTGTTCACATGACCCAATATTCGGGTTAATACAGGCATATGCCAGGGGTTTTATTCAGATTTTTAATAATTGGAAAATAAGCTTAATTGGATTGTGACAATTAGAATACGATGTTTACATGACTCCTACGCACTCAGAATATTGTCATTATTCTGATTAAAACACGGATATGGTGTGCATGTAAACGTAGTCAGTTACTCAGCAGAACCTGAGAGATACATCTCACTGATTCAGCATCATATTTGACTTCCAGATTCAGCAAGAAGAATAGTTATACTGGGAAAAACTGGAGCTGGGAAGAGCAGCCTCGCCAACACCATTTTTGGTGAGACTAAGTTCAAGATTGACAGCTCAGCCAACTCTGGTACCACTAAATGTCAACGTCGAGAGGAAACTGTCAATGGAAAGAAAATTGTGTGGATCGACACCCCTGGGTTCTTCGACACAAGGACAAATGAGGCCGAGATGAGGGCTGAGATAATCAAGTGTATCACAGAGTGCGCTCCCGGGCCTCATGTGTTCCTTATTGCGCTTAAAGTGGAGAAATACACCGTGCACGAGCAGGAAATCATCAAAAAGCTGCGCCAGTATTTCTCAGAAGAAGCTTTGAAATACACCATTGTTCTCTTCACGCATGGTGACCAGCTCTCTGACGGAGAGAAGATCAAGGAGTTTGTAGAACAATGTGAAGGTCTGACAAATCTGGTAAAGACGTGCGGAGGCCGGTGCCACGTTTTTGATAATAAATACTGGAAGAAAAAACAGGAGGATGAATACCGGTACAACCAGTTCCATTTGACAGAACTGCTCAAAACAATAGACGAGATGGTTGAAGTGAACAAAGGAGGCTGCTACACCAACGAGATGCTGCAAAAAGTGAAACAAGACATCCAACAGGAGGAAGCGAACATCGCACAGTCATCTGTAAACAAGTCACCAGAGGAGATTACGAAGGAGGCAAAAGCCACTGTGTTTGCAAAGCAGGTGATTAAATACACAGGGGTTGCAACAGGAGCACTCCTCGGGGCCTTTCTTGGTGGAGCAATGAAACTAATGAGTGAAGGAGGGTCACCAGTAGCGCTGGTAGCAGGTGTAGCATTGGGAACAGCAGCAGGAGTAGCAGCAGGGCTAGATATTACAGGTGCAGCTTCAGCTAGGAAGCCAACTTCTTCTTGAGAGGATGTTTGGCATCCAGAAAAAGGAGCAAAACAAAAATGTTTTTTTTTCAGCATCATGATTTTTTCCCCTCATTTCTTCTACAGTTTGTTTACATCNAATGAGATGCTATGTAGAGTAGAGAAAGCGATCCAAGAAGAGGGAGAGAGAATCAAAAAGTCATCACGCAACTTGTCAGAGGAAGAGATCAGGAAGCAGGCGAAAACCCGCGTCTTCAAGAGTATGACAGAGAAGTCACGACCATGGATCAGACGTTTGGTGGGTGTTGTTGTTGTAGGGATTTTTGCAGCTGTTGTTGCATTTTGGCTGAAACACAACTCTGAGAGGGTGGTGACAGAAGCAACACTTCCAGAAAAAATAATAGAAGCACCAATAAAAACAGTGGTGGAAGAGATAAGTATTGAAGTCCCAGAAGTGCAGCCACCACCTGAAGATTTGATTCCACCCGTAGAAGAATTACCAGAGATAATAGAGACTATCTGGGACAGACTCAAAGCTTTGTTTGAAAAGATTTATGATCCCTGGAACCTTTTTGAATGAAGTCTCACAAAAGTATGAATGGATGGATTCACTGGAAGATTTAACGGTTGTTGGATGAATGGTTGGATGGTGGGTGTAAAAAATTGATTGACGGGCAATGGATGGATAAATTCATGGATAAATATATGGATTATCTATGAATTTATAAACAGAGATGATTGGATAGGGAAAGGAAAGCCTGTTTAAATTAACTAATCAACTGGTGGAAATGAATTGATGGGAAGATAGATGGGTGGATATCTATAAAAATTGATATGTGTATGCATGGACGTGTGTATTGATGGACGAATGGATGGATGGATGAATTAATGGCTGGATAGATGGATGAATAGATATGTGAATCCATTGGAGGATGGATGGCTGGATAGATGGATGAATAGATATGTGAATCCATTGGAGGATGGATGGATGGATGGATGGATGGATGGATGGATGGATAGACAAATGTATAATTGGAAAAATCGATGTGTGGATTGATGGGTGAATGGTTGGATGAATTGATAAATGGACAGTTGGATGAAGTGATGGAGAGATGGGTGATGGATGGAAAAATTATATGTATCTATATCTATAAAAGTTGATATGTCTATGCATGAATGTGTGTATTGATGGATGAATGGATGAATTAATGGCTGGATGGATGGATGAATAGATATGTGAATCCAATGGAGGATAAATCGACATATGGGTGAATGGATGGATGGATGGATGGATGGATAGACAAATGTATAGTTGGAAAAATTGATGTATGGATTGATGGGTGAATAGTTGGATGAATTGATAGATTGACAGTTGGATAAAGTGATGAAGAGATGGGTGATGGATGGAAAAATTGATCTGTTTATGGATTAATGGGTGGATGGTTGGAATGATTGATGTAGAGATGGATGAATAAACTGATGAATAGAGATACATGGTGGAATGATGGCGTATTTGTAAGATGAATGGATGAATGTAACAAGATTTGAATGTATTGACAGTAGAATGACGGATTAATTGATTGGATGTGCAGGGGGGTTGGTGCTTTTAATTTAGATGGATGATTTAATGGTTGGATGGTTGAATAGTTAAAGAGATGAATGAATGAGTTATGATTTCTGCTTGACTCATTCATTCATGGTTTATATTTCTTTTAGTTGCCGTGGTAAAAGACATTCTTTCTGATTGGCCCATGTTGTACATCATACAGTTTCAATCAAAAAATGTTGACGAAATCTTGAGCTTGTGCAAATCTTCCTTATAAACCAGCAGCATTTATCATGTGGCTCTCAGTTTTATACCTGCCTCAAACTGTGGTGTACTTTAATTGTTTTTGATCATGTTTTGCTTTTCTACAAATGTATCATGCTACAATAAAGCTTCTGATTGGTAACGTGATTTCAGTCGCTTCATTTGTAACAAACTTATACATCTCAGAGTTTAAGAGTTGTTTTGTTCACAGGAAATATCTGACACTATTATCATGAATCAAACCAGTTTGTGTGGCATTTATTCAAAGTGTTAAATGTCTCATAGAAACTTAAATCTTACTGCTTTATATTTTCAAACATAAAAGGTTTTAAGACAACAATTCGTAGGGGGGGTGTTAAGTTGTGACAAAACAAAAAGCCCCAAACGATCAAGTTTATCTTCATAATCAAATAGTTTTTTTCTTTTTTGGACTCTAAGACAATGTATGGAAATGTTTGAAATTTGAACTTATGAATCTTTTTGAAGAAAACTTCATTTTATTTTGCCACATCCTTATGAAACAGAAGAAACTGGAAACAGAAATAACTCAAAGGCAAACAAGTCTTCATTTACAAGAAACGAATCTGGCCGTACGCCACCCAGAAACCCGTCACTGTCTGTTGTATTGTGGGTTGTGATACACAGAAATCTAGGACGGTTGCCAGCAAAGAGACAAAACAAAACCACAGAAAATTATTCCTAGTTCATTTTGATGCCACCCTGAAGAGGTATGTCTTGTTTTTGTGATTACAACAGTCGAGAACTTGACGAGACTAATTCATTAAATGGTTGAAAATGGTAGAAATGTCATATAAAGTTTTATGACACCAATAGAAATGTGAACTACACATTTAAAAAAAAGCAAAAAACATTTAACATGGACACCTCCACATCCAATTATTATGCCACCTTGTTCTGGCCTGTTTATTTGAGTGTGATATCAAAACTACGAAACAAAATTCCTACAGAACACACTTCAGAAGAAACATTCTTAAAAGGTATGAAAAGGTGCAGCTGTCATTTGTGCCAAAAACTCGACCAATCAGGTTACAGAGATTAAAATCAAAGTAAAGTAGAGGAAGGTTTCACGTTTTCTCCATTTACTGGATCTAGATTTTACATATTGGTTATTCAATTATAGAATTATAACTTTTGTTAATGAATACTGATCCCAACCCCAGAATTATGAGACACTAGTAATTATTTATAAAAACATCTTTCGTCTTCCATGGCTAACATACAAAGACATCCATTTTCCAGTACTTTGAACTACTGTCTGTATTTACACAGAATTTCTGAGGGTGTTATTTTCAGGGCAGTGTTTCCTATTTTTGCACAGTCCATGTTTTATTATCAAAATGCAACAACTAGTGGTTTAAAATAATAGTATATGTATCACACTTTAAATTTAAAATTTGTGTGTCTACACTAATTTGTGAGACTCATGGAAGCTTGTTGCATAAACACGTACTTATCGGCAGGTTGCTGCGTGGGCGTGGCGGCTTGTAGACGAGTTAAACCAGTAGAAAGTAAAACAGCAGTCCAATTACAACTTCGGAACAAGAGAATAAACACGCAAACACATCAACACGTCAAAAAGGGACCAACATGGAGGGTGAGTTAATCTTATTGATGCTGCTGAGAATATTTCAGAATTTATACACACTCAATAATGAAATGAAATGTATATTTGATAAGATTTCAAGGATTCAAGGATTCAAGGATTCAAGGAGTTTTATTGTCATACAACCCATGTAAAACATGGGTGGGACGAAATTAGGTTACCCTGGTCCCGGAGCAAGCCCAATCATTAGAAATTTGATACAATAATGGTGCTTAAGATTTTGTTTTGTGCATTTATTAGTCATGAATTCAGAAGATTGAATGTATTGTGTTGTAGTTAAATTTAGACTTGCTTTTGGGTGTTAGAAAAAAGAAAAAAAAAATTTTTGGATCTCTCATAAGTCAAACAGGTCATATATGTGATAACTTGAGGTGAAGTTGTGGTGACTTTAGGAGTCCCATTGCATATCTTTTGGCGCCCTCTTCTGGACAAACTGTTATTCATTCTATTATTTGCTCACTGAGTCCAACAAAATTGTAAACTGTAGCCAAAGTACCTAAAATTACTTAAGTGAGATGAGAGTGTAACCACAATTTTTCTTTTTCAGCTAAATGTAAATGTTGAGACTTTTTTCTGTTTTGTTTTTGATCTGTTAAGCTAAGTTATGCTCTTGACAATTCGACCTAGATTAAGAGAATGTTTTTACTTTTTTAAGAAACATAGAAAATAATTTCTTTGTCTTTTTTCTAAAAATTTGTATCAGTACTTGATGTTACCAATTTTTCGGTACTCTGTATGTGTTTATGTGTTAATTTGTTTCAGTTGGTAAAACTGATAAATGTCAATTGGCGTAACCATTGTATCGCTTAAGAAATCTGATACTGTGCAAAAAAAGTTACTATAATTATCATCTTAGCAATCTTCTACACTGTAAAAATTAAATTCAATGTGGCTTCAAATCAACTGACCCCAAAATCAAGAGAAAACATTTATGTCTATGTCATACTGACTCACTCACTATGACAAAACCCATGTTATTGAGTTTATGTAAGTCTTGAAATATTTCAATTTAAGATTTATTTCTCAATAATCTTAAACAAATGGGTCAAAACAACATTCAACCATTTGGACTGTAACATGGCAGTTGCTTCACGGATTTCTTCAACATGAAAACCCTCAACTAAAATTAACGACAACTTAAAAAATTTACCTCGACTACACTGTGATTTTTCTTAACCCTCTGATGCATGAATTATGAAAGCCAGTGTCAGGATTTTTCCCTTCAGTGTTTTTATTTATCTTAAAGTATGACAAAACAGTTTTCCTTTTTTTTTTTCTTCAAATATTTGTAACTGAGCATTCAACTTAAAACAGTGTGAACTTAATGTAAATATGACCTATTTTTTTTTTGTTTGTTTGTTTGACTTCTTTTCCTCTTTTTTCTGGTAATTTCATGAATAATCTTTTTTTAATGCTTTGCAAAACATTTTAACTCTCTTTCATCCATTTCAACACTGAATAATTTATAGTTATTACGCTGTTTTACCCTCAAATGTTTGTTTATAACTTTTTTCAATATAGATAGATAGATAGATAGATAGATAGATAGATGGATAGATTTGGAAAAAGAATTGAAAATAATTTTTCAGGCCCTAAGAAGAATAAAAATATCCTGACACAGGCTAATATGAATTTCCACCACATGAACCATTGAATTTAGGAGTAAATAACTTTTAACCAAGTGTCCATTGTAGTGACCACTATGCACCAAAGGGTTAATAATGCAGAAATTAAAACCAGGCTCTGTAACTCCATGCCCATGTCCGCCATGGAAATTCGCCTTCTTTTGACTCCCTCACTGTTACAAGGATGCATTTAGGTGCTGAAACATGGTACCGTTTCACTTTACCTGAACCGGTACTGGGTATTGCTGACAGAATTCAGTACCAATCCCTATCTGAATGTACATTTAGCTGCTTTAATGTAGATATATAGGTGCTTTCTGTGTAATACAGATGTTGATTGAACATCTTTTGTCTCTTCCAGGGCTGACTCCTATGAGGATCATCCTTCTGGGAAAATCTGGAGCCGGGAGAAGCAGCCTGGCTAACACCATTTTCGGAGAGACAGTGTTCAACATTAACTCTTCCCCCCTTTCAGACACGACTCTGTCCTGTGCAGAAACCAGATCGATTGAAGGAAGAAGAATCACTCTGATCGAGACTCCTGGTTTCTTCGATACAGACGGGTCTGAGGAGAAGATGAAGCCTCAGATGTTGAAGTGTATCACAGAGTGCACGCCCGGGCCTCACGCTTTGCTCGTCGTCCTCAAGGTGGAGAAATTCACCGTGCACGAGCAGGCCGTCATAGAAAAGATACTCCGATCTTTCTCAGAAGAAGCCTTAAAATATTCTGTTGTTGTCTTCACTCATGGTGACCAGCTCCCTGACGACACGAGTATAGAGGAGTTCGTCAAACCGAATAAAAATCTGAACGATCTGCTGCAGAAGTGCGGAGGCCGGTGCCATGTCGTTGATAACAAATACTGGAAAACTGGTGATGGAAACACGTACAGGAGCAACAAATTCCAGGTGGCAGAGCTTCTCAACAGCATTGATAAGATGATAGAAGGGAACAAAGGAAGCTACTACACCAATGACATGCTCCAAGAAGTCAAGAGAGAAATGCAAAGAGAGGAAGAGTTCATCAGAGGCGCAACAGGAAACATGTCACAGGAAGAAGTTAGGGGTCAGGCCAAAGTCAATGTTGTTAACTGGTTAATGATTAAATCAACTGGTATCATAACAGGAGCTTTACTTGAGGTTCTGCTGGGTGTTGCTTCCATACTAACATCAACAGGAGGACAAGGGTCAGTGGTATCAGCAGTTCCAGGATGGGTCCTGAAGGGTGGTATGAGAGGATACAACGCAGCTGAAGGAGCAAAAAGCCCAACAGAGGCGGCGCAAAAGACATTCGAGGAGGTCAAGCAGCAGTTTTCGGTTGCAGCAGCTCAAAACAGGAGCAATACTCAGTGAGACTGTATAAAAAGATGGACGATGTATTTCACCTCCTGTTGAGTCACAAAAGTGAAGCCAAAATTTCCCAAACGACAGTAACGGACAAACTCTGCTTGTTATCTCATCTGAAGCCATGATATACACCGTCGACAATTGCAACCTATTTCGTACCATCAAGAAATCTAATGTAGCTTAACTTCTGAGAAAGACGAACCCTATGCTAGATAAGACGTAAACATTCTCTGCAAAAACAATTTTGTTGATACGTACGACAGCGACAGTAAGGAGAGCTTTTAATAATTCTGCTTCACTTTTGGAGAGCTGTTTTGTTTTTCATTTCTTTTTTCAAGCCACATAACACAACTCTAAGTTTTTTCAGGGAGCAGTAAATGTTAGCATTCAATAACTCCGACTAGTTTGTGCTACGCTATTTAAACTTGCTGTTGTATCCTCTTACTTTATTAGCCAGTAATGTAAACAAAAGCTTTCTAGGTAATCTGAAGTGGTGGATACTGGGTCGTATTTCTATTTTTGTAATCACCGTCAGGAAACAGTGAATGTTAGCATAATCTTAATTTAACATTGAAATGAGCTTTTACATGCCTTTCATAATTATTCATCTATGTTTTGCTATTGCTTGTGAAAGATACAATCTAATAAAAGTGGGGAAAAAAATCTGCAGTCAAACCTTGCCATCCATCCATCCATTCACCTGTCAAACTGACCTGCTTGGAGCATTTTATCACAGTAGGTTATTTGATTTATTCAATTTGATTGTTTTATTCTTTAAATAGTCATTTTAAAAACACTGCTATTTAAAAACCACTCCCCTGTTGAGAATAGTTTCCATTTTGAGCCTGAAGTGGGCTGAAAAAGTTGGATTTAAAAAAAAAAAAAAATCAGCTGGTCCTGATAGTTTGGATTAGTGGTTGAGTATTTGTAATTAATTACTTCCTCTCCTGGATATATCTGTTCATCAATCACTGGAAATCAAGATGATCAATCAAAATTAATTCAATGTAAACGTTTGTGCTCTCTCTCTCTTTGTGCACATATTTTATAATATTTTGTTTTATTTATAAAAAGTTTTACTTCTTCATTTTATTTCTATCTGAATTTCATTTCATGATCTGGTTATTAAAATCACAGATGCTCAATATTAATAATATTTCAATATTTATCACCACAATAACAGTGTTACATATATTGGTAGCTGTAAAAACTCATAAAAGCATTAGAAAAATGCAAACATTGGGAATAAAAGGCATTAACTGAAATTACTTTGTAGAAAGGCGCTTTAGAGTCAGTGGACCACTGTAGCACGGGATCAAAATGAAGTTTGTTTAGTTGACCTCAGCCAATAGACCCGAGTCTCTGGCTGTTTTCGAATTTGCATACTATACTAGCAGTGTGAACTGATTTGCCCAAAATACAGTATGCAGTATGTGAACAAATGTGAAAGTTTCAGTTTGCCAAAACTACCCGGATGACCTACTGATCCAGGAAAATTTCTCAGTGTGCATCTGACCAGTCTACCTGTTGACTGTTTCCCAGTATTCACAGTATCCCAGTTTCCCTGAATTGAAAATGACAGACACCGGAGAAAGTTTGGGCGAAGCAGTAGAACAATTCAAGTGTAAAACCCTAAAACATCTTTTAAGTGGGGAACTTACATGGTATATGATATCATTATCTTATTAACATATTTGAAATCATACCTGCATTATCAGAAACGGCTTTTCCATCATCTCTAGAATTAAAAAGTCAATCCACTCCAGATATTTTTCAATGAATAACATATGGTGTAATATTAAAAATCAAATATGATGAATTTTGCTGCAATATACATCCGCATTTAAACACAGATGTCCTCTGCAGTTATTACAAAAGATCAGAGGTCTCCTGGTAAAACTAATGCAGTTTAAAGCGTTTTGACCTATAATCATTTGTAATAACTGCAGAGGACGTCTGTGTTTAAATTCTGTTCTGTGCGTTAAATTTGCGACTTTTCAAACCCGAAACTTCCAACATTTTCCTTTAAACTTTAGAGTTGTTTTTTTCTGGAGAATATTGATTCAATATTTATTAACTTTTCCTAATATAACTTGATAATAATAAATTATGGAAAAGTCAAGAAAAAAAATCCATCAGCTTTACTCTCCCATTCCTCAAACTGGAAACAAGTTTAGCAAACTACAAAACAGACCAAACAGAACTGTCATACTATACTACATTCACATACAGTATGCAGTGTCTACTACATACTGCAGTGGAAAGTAGTATGTAGTGTAGTGTTGTGACGTTCACGAACGAACCGGTTCTTTTGAACTGCTCATTAATATGAACGATGGGAACCGAGTCACAGCTGGGATCCGTTCAAATATTTACAATGATTCCAGATCAGACTTTAAAATCTAATCCACACGTCAATAAGGTTAAAGTCAATATTTCAGAATAATTCAAACTCATATTGATGGGATATCTAAATTCGTTCCTCCCAGTGATTATTTCCAAGATAAAATGAGTTAAGGCCAGGCTGGCTTCTTAAAACTTAATAAATATAAAAATGAGCTAAAACAGACAGTTTTTTGAACGGCTCTTTGAAAGGAACGGCTCACCAAAATCTGGCTCCTCTCAAAGAGCCATAAATCCCATCTCTAATGTAGTAGGCGAATTCCTCTGTAAAGTCCCGTTAATCATCTTGATTGGCTGCTTCTGTGCAAAGCCCCTCCTTAAAGAGGAGAGCATCCTTCAAAGTCTGTTCAGAGTAATCGAAACTTAACTTAGTGAAAATGGCTGAGTGTCAGAAACAGCATGAAGAGGAGTTAGAGCCGGGTCAATTCTGCTGTTCGGTGTGTTTGGAGCTGCTGAAGGATCCTGTCACCATCCCGTGTGGACACAGTTACTGTAAAGTCTGTATTGAGGGTTTTTGGGACAAAAATGAAGAGAAGGAAAACTCTACCTGTCCTCAGTGTCGGCAGATCTTCAACCCCAGACCTGCTCTGTCAAGGAACCACATGCTGACTGAGGTATTGCCTGAGTGATTTAACCAGATATCATATGCTATAGTAGTTTTTGGAATAAAAACTGCGATTCTTTATCGTTTTACAACAGTTTAACCATCGTATAGTGGCGATAATAAGGTTGTTGTATTATATAGAGCAGAAAAGGAGTGGGACTTTTTACTCGGTATCACTCCGCCTGAGCCAGGTGTTTCAGATTCTGCTTATTAACGTCAGAGCAGACAGTTTGGCTGTTTTCCAAACCGCCTACTACATACCACATACTACAGTAGTAGGTAGTAGGCACTGCCTACTACCTACTACTTCCACATGTAGTATGTAGTATGACTGTTTTGTTGGACCTGTTAAGTAGTATACTACTCTGGATTTCAGGAAGTGGAGCTGATGGATTTTTTTCTAATGTTTAATTTCATCATAAGTAAACCATGAGTACATTTGGCATTTCAGTCATTAATTCACCACATCAATCAGTGGTGAAGTTACAGGAGCAATAAAAGTAGATAAGTTAAATTAGATGTCAATGAGATACAAAGGAAAATAAATAAATTAAATAAAGCATGTGAAGGAAGTTGTAATTTTTTTTGAGAATTGTTATGGTTTTTTCATTATTTTAGTGGTTCAAGGAACATTTTTAATTCATTTAGAAAAACAACAAATTCAGGGAGAGATAAAAGTCCCGATTTTATCACATTTGTAAAGGTATAAAATACAGCAAAATCGCCATATCTGATTTTTTTATCTTGCACCAAAAGTTATCGTGTATTGAAAATAAATCTGAAACCAACTGACTTTTATTTTTACAGCTGGTGGAAAAACTGCGTCCTCATTACCCACGTAGGCTGTTAGTGTAAAATAAAAAGTGATAAATGATTTATGGGCTTTTATGAATTTAGTAAAAGTAAACTTGTCTTTCATGATGAAGTGAGCAGATTTACCGCTGTTTCTTTCCTGTCACTTCACTTTTATCTCTGGGACCGTTTCACATTTTTGTTGTTGTGTTGTAGTTGAGCTGATTTATTCCAGTAAGTGTCAGTAATTCACCTCAACCTGAGCGCCCCCAAACTGACAAACGGCATTAGCGCCGTGCATTGTGGGAAACAGTACGCCAGGTAGACTGGTCTGTGGCATACTGAGAAATTTTCTCCGATCAGTAGGTCATCCGGGAACTTGTAGTTTACTACAGATCTCGCAAGTTTTCGCATACTGCCTACTAAATACTGAATTTCAGCCGAAGTAGTAGGCATCGCTAGTGTAGTAGGCGGTTTGGAAAACAGCCTTTGTCACCACCAGTCGTGAAGAGAGTACTGAAAATCTGTACTCAAGTACAAGTACTGTTACATTGCTAAAATATTACTCAATCACAAGTAAAAGTACCGGTGTTAGGAAAATACTCAAGTAAAAGTACAGAGTATTTGTCGAAAAAACTACTCAGATTATTATAGTAACTGTTAACTGGTGATGTCAATGTCACCTCTCCAGATAGGGCTCTGAATTTTGTTTTACTTTGCAAATAGTTAAAACACTAACAATCAATAATCATAAATAACTGATAAGATAGAAAACAAGTGTTTTTCACTCATTTTCATTTGTTGTTTTTTGTCTTTTTCTCATTCTAAGTTTTTATTTCTTTATTCAGCAAAGGTCTCAGGCAGAAAAAACTAAATTAGATGAGGTGCAGCTGCTGCCATGACTATTGATAGAATATCCATGAACACATTTTTAACTGGTTAAATTCTTTACACAAAATCAATTAGCGATCAATCATTAACATCCATTAACATTTTTTGTTTTGTTTTATTTTCATCCATTTGTCCTGGTTTTCATCGGCTTGTTTGCTATCACATCACCTTACTGGCTACAAAAATGCAGATAAAAGGTTGAGATATTAATGAAAATAATACCCAGTACTCAACTATGGTTTTGAAAGTAACTAAGTAGATTACATGGCATAATGATTACTCAAGTAAAAGTACAGACCTGAAAATCTACTCATAAAAGTACAAATACCCCGAAAAACTACTTAATTACTGTAATCTAATCTACAGCTTTACTAATAATGTCTATTCCTCTCATGTTCCTCAGGTTGTTGAGCTGTTAAAGAGGAAAAGCACACCGCAGACCACCCCATCTCTTCCTGTGTCGGTCGCTGCTAATGCCGAGGCGTGCGCTGGCTCAGACGACGTACCATGTGATTTCTGCTCTGAGACTGATCCCAGTAAAGCCACCATGTCGTGTCTGACCTGCGTAGCCTCCTTCTGTCCTGTTCACCTGGAGCCTCATCACAGCGTTCCTGTGTTGAGGAAGCACCAACTGGTTTCAGCCACCGTCCCCCTGCAGGAGAAGATGTGCACCAAACACAACAAGCTGATGGAGGTTTACTGCAGGACGGACAGGAAGTGTATCTGCTACCTGTGCGTCATAGACGAACATAAAAGCCACTCCACAGTTTCTGCTGCTGCAGAGAGAGAGGAGCAACAGGTAGGAAAACTTTTCAAGAACACAACAGGCCTCATTCACTAATCAATACTAAAAAATTTCCCCAAGCTGTTCTCAAGAAGGAAAGTTTTCCCAAACTGCAGAAATGTTGTAAATGTTCTTAATGTCACACCAGTTAGAAATAGTAGATATTAGTGAAGTTTAAGGCCAACTGGGCTAATTTATTAGTGCACTACTGCATGGATGTGATGTAAAATGCTAAACGTGAAGTTACTGTATAGTCTGTTTCTGTTAATACAGTTACATCTGATGTTGAAACAGTTTCAAAAATAATTTCTTACAGAAACAGCTGACTGTGAACCAGAAAAACATTCAGCAAAGAAGGAAGGAGCGAGAAAAGGAGCTGACAGATCTCCTTGAGGCTCTGAAGGATTTCAAGGTTTGGGAAATAGTAGCGTTTCAAAAAAAAGTGGTCCGCCTGAAAGCGAGGGTCTCGGTTCGCTTGCAAGTGATCCCTTTTGTTTGTATACAGTGTGAAAGCTCAGCGAACCAAAACATAGGACATAGGGACATGTACGTAGGATATGACGTCGTGACACAATACGCAATGCATCTTGGGCTAGTACACCTGTGTTTGTGATCCATGAAGTTGCATACTTTGCCAACCGTCTGTGTAGCAACGCCAACAACCCGTAGTCTCTCAACTGTTGTCTTCTCCGGTGCCACCTCTCTTTCACTCGGGAGACTCTCAGCGCAAAATGCAGCGCTGCCTCACCAGGCGGTAATATTGGACCGCTTGGAAAGCCAAGTGCATGTAAAACAATAACATGAGAGACAGCATCCTACCCAGCATATGTTGCTCCATGTTTGTTGTTGTTTTTCCAGCGGGGGGTTCCCCCCTTCTTTGTCCAACTGATGAGCATCATTTGAACCATGTGATGCGACTCAAAAGGTTCAGTGCGCTTCAGAAATCCAAATGTGAAAGTAGAACCGAATCATGTGACAACTGCAACAATGTTGCAACTTTCAGCTCCCCAATCGAACCGAGTCCGCTTGGTCAGGTGTGAAAACGACCCAAGTGTTAATAAAAAAAAAACATTAGCCTGCAGTATGCTTTTTAAGTGTAAACACACTCATTTATTTGTTGCTTCATGTAGAATTCCAGCCAGACTGCAGTGAAGACCAGCAAAAAGATCTTTGATAAGCATATCTCCTTACTGAAGAAACAACATACTTCAGCAGAGCAGCTGATCTTGGCTCAGGAGAAGATGGCGGTCACTCAGGCTGAAGAGCTACAGCTGCAGCTGGAGCTGGAGATCGCAAAGCTGAAGCAGAGAGACACAGAGCTGGAGAAGATTTCTCATGTTGATGACCACATCCATTTCATCCAGGTACGAGCCATGTTACATCTTTTCAACTATCCACTTAAAACCCCATCAGAAACCCACATTCATTTTATTTTCTTGTTTTGTGTTGTTTGTATTTGTTTTCCTGCTCACTGAATCCACTCCAGACGTTCCAGGTTCTATCTGTTTCCTGTGAATCTCCAGAAGTGCCCAGTGGTCATGTTGTTCGCCCTAAACATACATTCAAGCCTGTGACGGACCGCATATCGAAACTGAGGGACGACATGGAAGGCCTCCTGATGCGAACATGGCCCAGCATCACATCTGCAAGTAAGAAAAACAAATACAACAAAAATGAGACACAAAAATTAGAGCTAGGTATTACTTTTATTAACAGTAGTGGTATTAATCTTCTTTTCTTTGTCAGTGTCTGCTGTGAAAGTCTTGAAGCAACCTGAGCCAAAGACCAGAGAAGAGTTTTTACGCTGTGAGTAAAATTTTGTAGATTTTTATTCGGCTCTGAATTTTCATTTGACTGTTTTTAACCTCTTACCTCTTCCATCAGATTCCTGTCCCCTGAAACTGGATGAGAGTGCAGTCTCCAAAAACATGATCCTGTCACAAGAGCAGCTGCAGGCAACATGTAAGACAGAGCAAAAAACTCACTATGATAGTTATTATAGGAGAAACTCATATATAACAGAGAGGATTACAAAAACAGAGCAGATGTGGTGCTGTGAGGCTTTGACTGATCGGTGTTACTGGGAGGTTAGTTTGAGCGGTTCTACTTGGTGTGTAGCCGTGTCATACAAAGACAAAAATAAAACACCATCGTACAACTCTGAGTTTGGACAGGATAACAGGTCGTGGAGTTTAGAGCGCTATAGAAATGGTTGTTCTTTCAGACACAACAACCAAAGCAGGAGTGTGTCAGGATCAGGCTTCTCAAACATTGGAGTGTATCTGGATTATCTAGAAAGTGTTCTGTCCTTTTATTGCATCAATGGCTCTACAATGACTTTGCTCCACAAAGAAGATACCACCTTCACTGAGCCTCTGTACCCGTGTATTGGGTTCAAGGATGATGAGTCTGAGCAAGGCACAGCTTATTATGCTGTATTGGTCAAGATCTGGGAATAGATTTGATCCCAAATTAGTTACTGAACTTTAATGTTGACCAGGCCGGCTCAGAAGTCCTTATGGCTTTATCTCCTAAAGATAAACTCAGATTGAAAAAATAGTGATTTCTATTAAACACGTAAGAATAATATACAAATATATATCAGACTAATATCAACATCAAAATCTTTTCATAAATTGGAAAAAAAACATTACAATACAGTGTTTATGAAAAAAAAAAATCCAAGTTATTTTAGACCAGTTACACATAAAATAAAATGCTTCACGTGTTTCCTCCTTTTTTAAAATTGTGGTAGTTATGCCCGGCACCTCAACGGGGGAAAAAAATAAGGTTGTAATATTTTTGACCATTTCCAGTTGAGTAAAAAGAATTCAAGTTTTTTTTACTTGCCGTTAGATAGAAACGCAGTGTTGTTCTTAACCATGTGCCTCATGATATCAGCCAGTGATAATGTTGAATTAAGTCACTTTCTGTCTTAGTTTCTTGTTATCAAAGCTAAGAAGTGTTTGGTGGAGGTTTGCATGTTGTCATTGATTGAGTTGACTGAAATATGCCAAATGTTCTTCCCTGATTTTATTTCACAGCATGTCTGTTTGACTGTATAACATTACCTGCTTGGAGATAGTGATGAAGTTTGTCTCAGCGTATTCAGAGTCATACAGCTGTTTACAGTTATATGTACATGTGAATAAATAAAGTTCCATATTGAGAACATTGAGTCCGTCTTAATTTTGATTTGTTGGTGTAAAACTCATCAGCAGATGACGGTGAACTGTCGACGCTGCATCTTTTTAAGTTTTCTCACAGTTTATGAAGAATTAACCATTTCATAGCACCCTTCATACCAACAATTCACTTCTGTTCTTTTTAGGCAAGTGTTTTTCAGCTCAACACATACTCAAAGTCCAAAATCTGTCCAAGGGACGAATAGCAAAACTAATCATATAAAACCATATTTTAAATTGTAGAAAGAGTAATTGATGGATTATCCATTGTTTTTGAGATATCCTTCACATCAAGTAAGTGTAGCATCACTAAGAAATGACAAGCCTGTTATTTTTGTTTGTTTGTTTTCTCTGATGGTTGAGGATTCATGTCTGTCCATAATAGTGAATTGTCATATTCAAAAAGATCCAGCTCTTAGAGCCGACTGACAACATTTTTTTTCCCCTTTTTTTGCTCAACTCAGCAGAACTTTTCCTGATTGGCCGCATGGTAGCCATGCACCTCATCACGTGAGGATTTAGGATTACATCATTGTGTAATTACAAAGAAGGGAACAGGTATAGTGCCCACTCAATAAAGCAGCACACAGTGGCGAGATGAAGTTGCTTCAAGAAAACGTGCAAGTATGGCTGACAGCCACAAACAAAGCAGAATCAGGATCACCATCTTTTTCTTTTTTTTCCTTTTTGAATATCAAACAAAAGTAAAAATACCTGCTTTTGGAACAGAACAAAGCATAAAATGAAGCAACTGTGTGGGGTCCCACAAAACACACTGAATGCAAAAGGGAATATCAATGCACATATTATTCAGATTGGTCAAGTTAGGCCAAATATAAGGCTATAAATAACATTACATGAGGCGCTATCTGGGGGCGGAAAGAGCCGTGCCAAAAGAATCGGCTCACTGAAAAGAGCCGAACTTCCCATCGCTCTTCTGTAACGAGGCGGGTGAGTTGTCCGTGGACTTTTGAAGCTCGGGATCAAAGTGAAGTTAGTTTAGTTGATCTCAGTCAACAGACCTGAGTCACTATAAAGTCTCCTTAATCTCAACTTCTTGATTGGCTGCTTCTGTCTAAAGCCCCGCCTTAAAGAGGAGAGCGTCCATCAAAGTCTGTTCAGAGAAAACGAAACTTAACTCAGTGAAAATGGCTGCGTGTCAGAAAGAACAAGAAGAGCAGTCAGAACCGGGTCAGTTCTGCTGTTCGGTGTGTTTGGAGCTGCTGAAGGATCCCGTGGGTATCCCGTGTGGACACAGTTACTGTAAAGTCTGTATTGAGGGTTTCTGGGACCAAAATGAAGAGAAGGAAAACTGCACCTGTCCGCAGTGTCGGGAGACCTTTAACCCCAGACCTGTCCTGCGGAGGAACAACATGTTGGCTGAGGTAATGAAGCAGCGATTATAAGTGTGGAAATAAAACAGAAGAGGGACAAAATTCACGGAAGTAACTTTCAGTACAACTTTAAAATCCTAATGATGACGTGGATGAATAAAGTTGCTGTTTTACTGAAGCATTAATGTGACAGTTCACACGACAACAGGTTAATTATTGTTCACCAGTCTCGGTCATGTGATGGAGCCATTCGAGCTTAAAAACAGGTTATCTTTTCTGGTCGTGTACTTTTCATTTAGAGAACAAATTTACCATTCAACAATGATACAAATTCACCTTTTTGGCAGTGCAATTATGTCCGGAAGGATTTTATAAAATTACCCAAAATTAGGGTGACCATATTCTGTTTCTCTGAAAAGAGGACCCCCCCCCCCCCTTAGGGGTTTTGCATGGGTCAGGGGGCTTTCTGTGCTTCTAACTCAGTTAAACAAATATTCTGAATTCCCCAGAAAAGAACACTTAACCTGGACATACTGAGAAATAGCCCAAAACACTCACAAAAAGTTGCTTTATGAATACTAGATTTATCAATTTAAAGCAATTCTCCTAAACAATATAATCAGTCACATACAAATATGGCATGCTCTAGTCTTTAATAGTTATTGACTCAAGTTCTGTAGCAACACAAGTATTCAGATGTTTAACAAAATAAAAAATTATCATCTCTCTTAGGTCTGACACTTACACCTTAGTTAGGAAAAGTGAGGTAGAGAACCATTCTTCAAGATAACCTCCCAATTATCAGTTACGTAAAAATAGAAATAGTGCCTCAAAATATTGAACAAAAAGAAAAAGGAGAGGTAGACTATTCTTAAATGTTATGTTGTGGTGATATGGGCTTACAGACATTGACTGCATACGGTCTCATTATACAATCTATGCTTGCAGATCGTTGGAACCATTATCAGCCACAGAGACATAAGTTCCAGCTTTGCAGACTGTACATTCTGCCTCCCATTTCTCACGACCCAGACGAAAACAGGGGTACTTTTTTCGCATGTCATCAGTGAAATGACATTTGTGTTTCAGCATTTTCTTTCTGTTCGAGTGTTCTCTGGCAGTGTGCCTACCTGCCTGTCAGCCTGCGAGTGAGTGAGTGAGTGTGGAGCGACTCTGTCCTGATTTGTGAATGAATACATGTTCCGGGGTTCGGCTCAAACTCCATCTCTCAGAGCGTGTTTCTAAAGGAACCACTCAACATGAATGATAAATACACTGGTCTGTGACGCGCTCAAGCTAGGCAAGATCAAAAACCCGGACATTTGAAGGATTTTAGAAACCCAGGCCGGACAGTCTCTTAAAAGAGGACATGTCCGGGCAAAAGAGGATGCTTGGTCACCCTACCCAAAATGTCCGGGTTTTTTCCACACTAAAGGGGACCACCAGAGTTCAACAGTCTCACAGCTTCAGGAAAGAAGCTGTTCCTCAGTCTGGTCGTCCTGCTCTTGATGCTCCGCAGCCTCCTGCCTGAGGGGAGAGGTACAAACAGAGCATGTGCGGGATGGGTGGGGTCTTTCATGATGCAGGAGGCCCGTTTCCTGCCTCTGGATTATTATTATTATTATGGATTATGTCAAAGTTATGAGATAAAAGTCATAATTTAGAGATAAAAAGGTCAAAGTTATGAGATAAAAGTCAAAACTGTTGGGATAAAAAGTCATAATTACTGGATAGAAAGTCAAAGTTATGAGATTAAAAGTCAGAACTGTTGGGATGAAAAGTCAAAATTACGAGAAATTTAGTAAAAGTTATGAGATAAAAGTAAAAAAATTTGAGATAATTATGTCAAAGTTATGAGATAAAAGTCATAATTTAGAGATATAAAGGTCAAAGTTATGAGATAAAAGTCATAATTTAGAGATATAAAGGTCAAAGTTATGAGATAAAAGTCAAAGCTTTGAGTTAAAATCAAAAAATTTTAGATAATGTCAAAAGTATGAGATAAAAGTCAAAACTGTTGGGATAAAAAGTCAATCACTGGATAGAACGTCAAAGTAATGAGAATAAAAGTCAAAAGTGTTGGGATGAAAAGTCAAAATTACGAGAAATTTAGTAAAAGTTATGAGATACAAGTAAAAAAATTTGAGATAATTATGTCAAAGTTATGAGATAAAAGTCATAATTTAGAGATAAAAAGGTCAAAGTTATGAGATAAAAGTAAAAAATTTTGGCTAAAAAGTCAAAATTATGAGAAATAAGTCAAAGCTTTGAGTTAAAATCAAAAAAATTTAGATAATGTCAAAAGTATGAGATAAAAGTCAAAACTGTTGGGATAAAAAGTCAAAATTACGAGAAATTAAGTCAAAGTTATGAGATAAAATCAAAATTTTGAGATGAATTATGAGATAAAAGTCAAAATTATTGGGATGAAAAGTCATAATTGCTAGAAATTAAGTCAAAGTTATGAGATAAAAGTCATAATTTAGAGATAAAAAGGTCAAAGTTATGAGATAAAAGTAAAACATTTTGGCTAAAAAGTCAAAATTTTGAGAAATAAGTCAAAGTTTTGAGTTAAAATCAAAAATTTTTAGATAATGTCAAAAGTATGAGATAAAAGTCAAAACTGTCGGGATAAAAAGTCATAATTACTGGATAGAAAGTCAAAGTTATGAGATTAAAAGTCAAAACTGTTGGGATGAAAAGTCAAAATTACGAGAAATTTAGTAAAAGTTATGAGATAAAATCAAAATTTTGAGATGAATTATGAGATAAAAGTCAAAACTATTGGGATGAAAAGTCATGATTGCTAGAAATTAAGTCAAAGTTATGAGATAAAAGTAAAAAATTTTACACTGATTAAACCATCTGGATGGAGTTTCACTGGTAGAGGATTCATACTTTTGTTATAATACTTAGTTTCCTAGATGAACAGAGTGAGTAAATTATTATTTATCATTTTTTTAATGCATGTAAATCTTTATAAGTCATCAGATGGCTGTTGGGTGTTGTTATTCCTCATATTGACTCACCTGAATTTCACCTACATTAACTGATTTCCAACTGCAACCACTCATGTCATTGTGTTATGCATTTTTCATCAAATTCCATAGTTTTACTAATAATGTCTCTTTCTCTGATTATCCTCAGGCTGTTGAAATGTTTAGGAGACAAAGCACACAGCAGACTCCTCCCTCTCTTCCTGAAGTAGTCATTGCTGATGTGGCCTCTTCAGGTCCAGCTGGTGTTTATTGTGACTTCTGCTCTGAGACTGATCCCAGTAAAGCCACCATGTCGTGTCTGACCTGCGTAGCCTCCTTCTGTCCTGTTCACCTGGAGCCTCATCACAGCGTTCCTGTGTTGAGGAAGCACCAACTGGTTTCAGCCACCGTCCCCCTGCAGGAGAAGATGTGCACCAAACACAACAAGCTGATGGAGGTTTACTGCAGGACGGACAAGAAGTGTATCTGCTACCTGTGCGTCATGGACGAGCATAATGGCCATCAAACAGTGTCGACTGCTGCAGAGAGGGAAGAACAACAGGTAGGAAAACTTTTATCAGCGCCTAAATGCTAAGTCTTAGCTTCCCAATCGGGTCCGACTGGACCGGATTGATTTACGGTACATCGAAGTCTCCATGACAACACCACACTGACTGATAAAGTTTATCACTGAGGAGAGAGATCTGTGTTTTTCTCTGCTGAAAACGATTTCTGTGATTTATTTGGTGGTGATGGTGGAAACAGGAGCTGGACTGTCTGACAGAGAAAGGGACAGGAGAGCAGAAGAAAGCTAAACAAGAGAGTGATAGAGCACAAACTAAAGGCTAAAACATGAGCAAAGCTGTTAGCGATCATGTTCACTCCAACCCACATGTAACAGTTATAGTGCAGTGGTGTATTTAAGGAAGAGAGTCTGTCAATAGATGAAGAGCCAGGTTATGTTTGCTCTGCTTGGTAGATGAGCACTGGTAGGACAAAACCAGGGTTCACGAACGTTACACGGTATGGATACATACATGAGCAGCACTGAGCATCAGCAGAAGGTCCCTTGAAGACCGAGATCTTATAAAAAGGTGTCACTCAGTTCAGCTCTGCTCCAATGGAGCAATGGAGATGTTAATTGATGTT
>RPOG01002557.1:57500-84937 GCA_008086565.1 Thalassoma bifasciatum | reverse complement strand
ACTGATGGACTCACCTGTTCACTGACTGATGGACTCACCTGTTCACTGACTGATGGACTCACCTGTTCACTGACTGACTCACCTGTTCACTGACTGATGGTCTCACCTGTTCACTGACTGATGGTCTCACCTGTTCACTGACTGATGGACTCACCTGTTCACTGACTGATGGACTCACCTGTTCACTGATGGACTCACCTGTTCACTGATGGACTCACCTGTTCACTGATGGACTCACCTGTTCACTGACTGATTAACTGACTGATTTCCTCAGAGACTGAAGCTCTGACAGAGAAAAGTTCAGACTTAAACTAACAAAAACATAAATCACTTTCCATGTTTGTGCTGATCCTTCACATCACTAACAAATATTTCATGTTTCAGGTCCCAGTTGGTGATTAAAGTAGAAAATAAAGAACTCACTAAAAGAACAACCGTTTATAACATGTGTTCTTGTTATGGATCTAACATCAGGTGTTGTTGATGTTCCCTCGTTCTTTAAAGAGCATCTTTACCCTGAGCTCATGCAGATTTCTCTAACTGCTCAGTTTCTGCAGCTTTAACACATTTAATCTGTAAAAAACCTTCAGCTCCTGGATGTGTTTCTCCTTTTCCAGCCCTCCAAACTTAATGTGGTGACTACTTAATGAAGAAATATCATTTTTCCACAACAGCTGGTCTTTTTTTAAATCTTATTTTGAAAGCAGAGATAAACAAGACGGCGGAGCGAAGCTGCATCCTGCTCTGAGAAAGAGGCGGTGAACATATGGCTGTCTGACTGCAGTGGGCTGGTTTGTTAACTGTCTGACTAATTAAAGACTGATTTACTTTCTAACTAATTAGGAAAGTTCCTATGGAATAAAAACAGCTCGGTGTTTAACTGACAAACAAACATGTAGAGGAGGAAAACAGTCTGAGTCAGCGCAGATAAACTCCTGACTCCTGTTAAATATAAACTCAGCAGAGAATTAAAAAACTGAGAGTGTGTGTGTGTGTGTGTGTGTGTGTGTGTGTGTGTGTGTGTGTGTGTGTGTGAGGATGGTTTTAGTTTCAGTAATGATGGAACAAGGTGTGTTCTGACTCCACTAAAGGTGACACACACTGACTGTTAGTGACTCTTTATGTCTTTCCTGAAAGTCTGATTCATGATTTATTGAAGAGAAGCTGAATTAGTCAGACGTACAACTTTAAATCTGTGTTATAAAAGTTCATGCTTATTCAGATTCAGACCCACAAAACACAAATCAGTTAAAGTTCATGTATAAACCACATTATTTTCAGACCAGTTAGGCCTTTATTTCTGCAGAAACTGACTCACAGAAAAACTCCTAACATGCCGAACGTCAGATGATGAAGTAGAGAAACCAGATCAGTCCATTTTACACTGCAAAAACTGAAATCTAAGCAAGTCATTCTGTCTTATTTGTATTAAAATGTGTCTTATTGTTCTTAATTTGAGCCACATTCACCAGACCAGGTCATAAAAATGTCTTATTTCAAGTTTTTTAAGACAAAAATGAGGTGTAAATTGCTTGTAACAAGTCAAAAAAATCAGCCAATGGGATAAGACGAATTCACCGGGGAAGTTTGTTGAAATTAGAAAGATGTCTTAAAACAAGAATCTTTTATCTTATCCCATTGGCAGATTTTTTTTACTTGTTACAAGCAATTGATGCCTCATTTTTGTCTTTAAAAAACTTGAAATGAGACATTTTTATGACCTTGTCTAGTAAATGTGGCTCAAATCAAGAATAGTAAGAGACATTTGACTAAAAATAAGACATAATGACTTGCTTAGATTTCAGTTTTTGCAGTGCAGACCTCATTTTTGTCTTAAAGTTACTTGAAATAAGACATTTTCCTGGACTAGTCAGTTGAATGTGACTCATATTAGGAACAAAAATACATTTTTTACTGAAAATGAGTTATAAATACTCGCTTTGATTTCATTTTTCTGCAGTAATGATTATGAAGGAGTTCATATAAAATCGCTCATTGAACTCATTCAGGTAAAACACTGAAGTTATGATTATACAAACTTAGCTGATACATAAAATAAAGGAAAAATAATGAAGCAGAACACAACTGAAACAACCCTGCCTGAAAGTTTGTTATGAAATATTAGTCAAATTTCTCCAAAATGATTTGGTGACCCCTATAAATCCTCTCGTGGCCCTAAATGGGGTCAGGACCCACAGGTTGAGAACAGCTGATTTAGAGAACGTCAAGATATTTTCACAAGATCTTTTATAGATAATGAAGAGATGGTCACAAAGTCATAGAAGGGTTGAAATGAGATTTTCTGAAAGGATGAATTCATCACATGAGGATCACTGTACTGTTAATGATAGTTTGGAGGTGTGGGCCTCAAACACCAAGGTTTACATCAGCCCAGCCCTCAGGAGGCTCCCAGAGAACTGGGCACAAAGAAAGAGGTTTGAAGAGCGAGTAGACTTCAGCAGCTCAAACAGAAACAAAGAAGTGAAGAGTTTTTTAAACATCAGCGTTAAAGAGTGGAGACTTTCTGAGCTGGACACAACAAACCCCTCTTTAAGAGATAAGACCCAGAACAAGGTCGACATCAGCTCAGGGCAGAGATAACACCTGGCTGTGGTGTAAAGACAGATCCCAGAGGAAATCTGAGCCTGACTTTAAAAACAGGAGCTGATCTGGGTCTTGATTAAAGAGTTTTCTCCTGAGGCTCCGCAGAGATCGATGCTGCTGCACAAAGACAGACAGAAACATCAGGGACGTCCAGCTCTGAAACAGCTCTGATACAGCTCTGAAACAGCTCTGAAACAGCTCTGAAACAGCTCTGAAACAGCTCTGACACAGCTCTGAAACAGCTCTGAAACAGCTCCGGGCTCCGCAGATTAATCCATGTTCATGTCTTATAACAGGAACACACACCTGTGGGAACACACCTGAGCCTCAGGTACAACTGTAACTGCTGAGTCACCTTAAACACCAAGAAACAACCAACAACAACAACAACAACTGATTGGTCGCCGTTGGTAACACTTTTACTTTACAGCACTGCAAATTTCACCATGGTAAAGTAACAATTAGACAAACTTTTGTTTCTAGTTTGTTGAAATTACACCTGAATTTTTTGACAATCGGGTGATAATAAGCACATAACTTCTTTAAAATAATGTCTTAATTTCATTTCAAAACATTATAGACCTACTTATAAGGGTGTATCATTCATCTTTACTTTATTTATGATCTCAATCTTGCGAATAAACAAACGTAGTACTGAAAAACTTGGTAAAAACATTTAAAATAAACAGCTTATTATCAACTGCTTCATGGGAAACTGAAAACATTTTTTTATCAAAGATTTCCAAGGTAATTATTATGACAGGAAACTATGGACCAAACCTCAAATTACACAAAATGTTTTCAAGAAGTTTGCACCTTTTTGTCCTTTGCTGTTGTAAAAGTTCTCCAAAAAATGTTTGTGTGAATTGTGATTTTGTCTAAAATGAATAATTTGCCAATCACCAACTTTCCTTTAAATTTGGAGGATATTTCAAATAATTGGAAAAAAAACAGTTACTGGCCAATTGTGACCTGCTTATAAGTCAAATCTGACATTATTTTGAAGAAGTTTTGTGCTAATTTTCACCCAATTGTCAACAATTTGGGAGTTATTTCAAATAAATATATAAAAAAAGTTCATCTAATTATAACTGATGAAATTTGCGGACCTGTAAATTAAAGTGTTTCCATTATTTTCATCCCCAAAACTGAAATAAAGGCAGGTTTTGATTTCATATTTGAAATACTTTGAGTCCTTGAGCTGATTTCAAAATAAAAGCCCCCAAAGTTGTGTTTCCTTGATGGATGATATTTCATTTAATGAACAAATTCAGACATTTGCTTGTATATTATGATGGAAATATCAGTGAAAAAGTTTCATAATTGTGTCAGTGAATCCAAAACATATGAGAAACTCTGCCAAATAGAGAAATGGATATATTTAAATTGATTTAAAGTGATTTTAAAGTGGTTTTGTTGGAGAGAAAAAGTCATGTCATCCACCTTTAAAAAACAAAACCAAGAGTTCAGGCTGATAACTCTGATTCAAATATCATTAAACTTTTTCTCTTTTCTCAGTTATCTGTATTCAGATATGAATTAAAACTTATTTCCATATATTTTGTCTGAGCTGCAGTTATAGATGTGACCCTAAAGTTAACAATCATATCAGGACTGTTTTAATCCAGCAGGAGAATATAATTATCCCTGAACTGGAGCTGAACTGCAGGTGCAGAACAACAAATCCCAAAGTGAGGAGGAAGAAGAAAACAAGTCCAAACTACAGGAAAAAAGTGAATTAAATGGCAAAACCAGAGCGTAGCAAATGATATTAATTAAAAAGAATGCAGATGTGTGTGAGTCCTGCAGACGTGAGTTTGGTTCCTGAGCTAAATGAGGTCTGACTCTCCTGAGAGTTAATCAGCTTTTATTCTGGCGGGGCAGCGATAAGAGGTGAAATGAGCTCTTTTCTCCAGACGACTCCAGGGTTTGTTTGGGACNTATTTTAACATCAAATTATTTATCTTATTCACAAATAAAAGAAATGAAACACACAAAATGAAAATGTATGAGTCACTACAGACACTTGAGAGATACTTGCCAATAATTTCACACAGAAAAAATAACAGGAACATATAAATATATTTTCATATATTTGGTTGCACCACCTGACATTTTTGGGTGCTCAAATTAAAAATACTAAAAAATAATGAACCTAAAAACTTTGAAATGTTGGTCAACTACTGAAATCTGTTAGAAAACATAATTCTTCTCTCAGAAATATGTTTTTATCCATTTTCAAAGAACTTTTTAAAAATATGTTTTTAGACCCTCTTTTTGTCATTGACCCACACACACACTTTCAGCTGCTGTCAGACCATGTTAGGGTCAAACTGACGAGTCCATACCCAACGCCATCGTGAAAGAACCACATCACACCACTACGTCTACAACCAGGGAAGTTCTGATACAGTGTCGTTACCGTGGAGACCGGTCTGGATCTGCAGACTCTGACTTTTTACTTTTCAAAAGAAAGAAACAAGAAAGTGAGCAGCTTCGCTTTCTGACTTCTTTAGCAAAGTTTATCTGTATACACAAGAATCTGGACCTGCATTCCTAAATATTGTGAGAATCTTCTCAGAGAACTCCTGACTGAAAATAAACATTTATAGCAAAGAGTCTTAACTTAGTGAATCCAGAACATTCTCAAAAAAACCTCAGTGAGAAATCAACAGAAACTCTCTTCTTAAATCTAATCCAATCTAAATATTTAACTAAGATTTCTAAATATAAAGCTTGGATTTCTAAATATTGAGTCAAAATTTTTCAATCTAGAGGTACAATTTCTAAATATTTCATTAAGATTTCTGTATAATTTACTCTGATTTCTAAATCTTGAGGTACAATTCCTAAATATAAATCTTGATTTCTTATTATTTAGGTACGATTTCTAAATATGATGCCAATATTTCTCAATATATAGCTTAAATTTCCAATTATCAAGTCAATATTTCTAAATCTAGAGTTACAATTTCTATGTATTTATCTGGTATGAAAATTCACACCCCCGCCCGCTGGAAGTACCAAAATAAAAGTTGGAGGAAGTGATTCAGCCAAGCAGGATTTTAAAAATGTCAAATACAGTTTGAGGTTAAATCTGTCGTTAAAAAAAACGCTTAAAAGTCTTTTTCCTGATCTGAATAGATCTCACCTTAAGAGTCAGGATTCTTTAGGAAAAGTTTTTTGACTCATGACTTTCATGACTCTCCGTACTAACAATCTTCAGGAACATGAGCCCTGACCAGGACTTAATATCAGTCGAGCTTTTATTCTGAAAGACCAGACCAAAGCCAGAACATTTCTACTTCTAACGTCTGCCCAGACTTTCTGTGGTTTCTACACCACTTCATCATCCTCCTGCAGACCAGACTTTTATGAATCAACGTTTTTATTGAACCTGATTTCACTGTAACGGTTCATTACTCACTTTTATTTAAGCTGCTTCTTCATTTAGGTATTTAACAGACCACAAAAGCAACCACGCACACGTCTGTGAACACGCCATTTAACAGGAAAACAGGCTCATTATTCTTCCCCCGTCTGATCGCTTCACGCCGCACGCTGAAATAAATATGAATCAACACTTCGTTATGAAAGCATGATCCAGTTTTCCACATTTCTGAGGGATAAAAGGCTTTAAATGGAAGAGAAACGAGTGAAGTGTGTGTGTGTGTGTGTGTGTGTGTGTGTGTGTGTGTGTGAGTTTGACGTCCGTAAGGCCGAGTGTTTGACTTCCATTAAAAATGCAGCGAGGAAGGTGACACTCAGCACTTCTCTGTGATCGTATTGATTTCCTGAGAGAGCGGCTCAGACTAATATCTGATAATATTAATGCCTTTTAAATATTCATGGCAGCTATCGCTTCCATATGCAGAGAGCATCTGCAGGAGGCTGCAGCCTGCACACGCAAACACAAACCAACCTGCAGATCAACTCAGACCTCCCTGTCAGAGAAACCTGCTGCAGCAAAGGCTTCTGGGAGCAGAGTTGTGACTGGTTTTCACGTCGTCAGTGTGAGTCATTGATTTTCTCTGCTGCTAATTAGCTGCAGTCCGGGGCTTTTTTTGGCTGCTTGGTGTTTGGTCGGCTGATGAGCTGACGTGACTGAAGCAGCAGCAGCAGCGACTGAAAGACTCTGAAAAAGTCTGTGACTGCAGGATTCAGACTCTCACAGACCAGAGGTTACGCTCAGAGTGATGCTCTGAAAATTAAGACGGAGAATCTTTGATTTCATCGACCAGCTTTTAATGAAAAGTTTGGATCTTACAGTTTTTATTTCTGAGATGAAAAAGTTGCACAAACTCAGAAACTTCTGTACCCCAGCTGACTGGTAACTAACTCTGCACAAACCTGTGGTTTATATTTGACGTTTGCACATCTATATGTCCTCTGACGACACGGTTTAGATACCCATCATGCACCATTCCATATGCAGAGCTCTACCACCAAATTAAAGCCACACAAGAGCCATTTGAAGATGCATGTATTATAAACACATGGGTGTTTCTTTGAGCTGTCTGAGTGGAGATAACACATATTTCTTGTGAGTTATACTGATATAGATGGAGGGAAAACAAACCCTTAGGAGCCAAAATACACTTAAGTGTCCCCTTTGGAGCCAAAACATAAATTTAAATGCCCTTTTTAGACCTAAAATACACTTGGGTGCCCTTTAATGACCCAAATCAGGCGCTAAAGAGTCCTTTAGGAAGCAAAAACATGAGCTACAGTCCCATCTTAGGAGCTAAAATATGTTTAAATGTTCCCTTTGGAACCAAATCTTGATCAAATGTCCTTTTTTGTAAGCAAAAAAAGGCTTGTGTAGTCCTTCGGGAGCCAAAATTTGTGTTAAAATGCTCTTTTTGGAACCAAAATACATGCTTATGTGGTCTGTAAGGAGCCAAAACATGATACAAATGTCCTTTCAAGAGCCAAAATAAACTTATGTTCCTCCTTGGGAGCAACAACATGTGATAAAAATGCACTTTTGGAACCAAAACACACTCAAGTCCCATATATGGAACCAAAATATGCTTATGTGTTCCCTCGGGGGCCAAGATTTCCACTTAAGTGTCCTCTAGGGAGCCCAGACATGATAAAATGTCATTTTTGGAGATAAAAAACACTGTAGTTCTCTCTCAGGAGCATAAACACACACTAAAGTTCCTTCTAGAGAGCCAAAATACGCTTATGTTCACTTGTGATCTGAAACATGTGCTTAAATGTCCTTTCAGGAGCAGCAATACGCTTATGTGTTTCCTTCGGGTGGACACGTGTTTCAATGCCCTTTTTTAGACCTAAAATACACCAAACTGCCCTTTTATGAGCCAAAACATGAGCTGAAGTGCCATCCAGGGAGCCAAAACATAATAAAATCCCCTTTTTGGAGCAAACATACAGTTAAGTGCCTTCGTGGTTTGTGACCCACACTTATCTAACCTTCTAGCTGAATGAAACATGACAAACTGCTATTCTGAGAGCAAAACACATAATAAATAATCTTGTTAGGACCAAAATGTGGAGAGTGTTTTACTGATGGCTGCATGACACTAATCTGCCACTTTGGCTGATTAAAACATGACAAACATGCTTTAATGTTCCCTTGGGAGTCAAAACGCGAACTGTGCCTTTTTTCATTCACCCCCGTCCTTTAAAAAGTCTTAACACAAGTTGTTTCCTAACACTGACTCAATTGTCTGTGTGAAATCATTAAAGCTTTAGCTATTAGCCCAACGTCACATTCATCTGCAGCCTGTACAATCTTAATTAACTCTGTCAAACCTGGTTTCTGTCTGTGGGTTATTTTAATGTGAGTGAGAAACACAGAACTCCACTTTCCTGCTCAGTTTTTCATGTGTGAAGCTTTTAACTTCACACCAGCAGCTGTTGTGTGAATCTACAAATATTAAACTGAACATCTGTGAGTGTGCTTCAATAATCCTGACTTGACTTTTATTGTGCATTTATTTGAGTGTGAGCTTTGAAAGCGTTTACAGTGAACACAAAGGTGTTTTTTATTTCTGCTCCCTCTGCAGATCTTTTCTTATTCCTCTCATTTTTCTGACCACTTAAAGCTGCGCCGCTCTGCCAGAAGAAGTCACTTTTCTCTAACCTCTCTTTTATCAGGGGAAACCCGCTGCTTCTGTCGGAGCAGGAGAAACACATTTATTATCCAACAATCCTCTGTCTGCTTCACAGAGACTGTCTCAGCTGGGAGCAGCTTCATCCTCCTGCAGATACCACGTTTCTGCAGCTGCATCAGCACAAAGAAACAAAAATCATGGTGATAATTAACTCAGAGTTTCTCTACATCAGACTCAGACTTCAGACTCTACATGAAGGAGCAGCAGGTCAAACAGATGATTCAACTACAGGCCAAACTCTCCTCTGAAGTTACAGCCTGTCTGACAACAAACTGGACTGATATCACAACTTATTCTAAACTTTGGAGACTAAGTTTCTTAGAAGAAGACTGAAATAAAAAAGCACTAAATTACAAACCACAATTCCAGTGTAGTTGGGACGTTGTGTTGAATGAAAATAAGAACAGAATACAATGATTTGCAAAACCTGTTCAACCTAAAGAAAAGATATTTAATGTTCAAACTGATAAACTTTATTGTTTTTGTGCAAACATTTGACACTAATTGTTGAAGCTTTGGAGCTGGAATTCTTTCACATTCTTGTTGATGAACAACTTCAGTTGATCAACAGTCCCAAAGTCTCTGTTGTTGTATTTTGTTCTTCATAATGTTCCACACATTTTCACTGGGAGACAGGTCTGGACTGCAGGCAGGTCAGTCTAGTAGCTGCACTCTTCTACTACGGAGCCACGCTGTTGTAACAGGAGCAGAATGTGTCTTGGTTTCATTGTCTTGCTGAAATAATCAGGGACGTCCCTGAAAAAGACAAAGTGTCTTGGATGGCAGCAGATGTTGCTCCAAAACCTGTTTGTACCTTTCAGCATTAATGCTGCCTTCACAGATACTGGGACANTGATTGGCCCTCATGTGTTTCACCTGTGTCTCAGGTCACACCTGTGTTTGATTAGTCCTTTGTCTGTATCGTCCTTGTCTTGAGTTCAGTTTCTTGTAGGTGTGTTGTCAAGTTCTTGTCTCCTGTGTCTCTCGCTGTGTCTTAGATTTTCTATTTTCATGAGGTTTGGGACTTTTGAGTTTATTTCTAATAAATCCTTTTGGGTTAAATTCTGCTATCGGCTCCACCTCGACTGGTGTTTCTCACGATACCTGACACATTGTTGTTAAACTGTTGGACTGTTTGCTCACGCAGTTGTTGACAAAGTGGTGAACCTGGCTCCATCTTTGCTTGTGAAGGACTGAGCCTTATGGGGATGATGCTCCTTTTATACCCAATCATGACACTCACCTGTTTAAATCAACCTGTTCACCTGTGGAATGATCCAAACAGATGTTTTTGCAGCAACTTTAACAGACTTTTGTTCAACCTGAACAAGATTTTTAGGAACGAGTTACAGCATCATTTATCAGTTTGAAGAATAAATATCTTGTCTTTGTGGTGTATTCAGTTGAATATAAGTTGAACAGGATTTGTGAGACATGGTCAGTTGTATTTCTTCTGTTACAGTTTTCTTCTCGTGTGTGTTGAATGTTCCAGAAAGAGAAACTTCAAAGAGAAGACTCTCAGTTCTCAGAGGTCATGAGGTTCTTTTCAAACACGACAGCAGCTCTAATCTGTCGGCGTTACACGGCGCTGAGAGCGTGTTCACGAGCGACGCCGCGTCTGAAAGAAAGAGTCTGAAGAACGATGAGCTCTGAACGTTTAGACACTCACACACACACACCACGTCAAAACACACGCAGCTCTGCTTCACTCTCCCTCTGTTTGTTCCCCGGCTGTTTGGACGACTTATCTCTGCTTTGATTTCCATCACTGCCTATTAGAGCCAACACACACACACACACACACACACACACACACACACGTGTCAAACAAACATCCCCTCCTCTGACAGTGCATTTATCTCCTCCAATGGGAGCTGACACACACATTTAGAAGAAGAACAACAACACACACATGGACACACACACACTCGTAGGGCAGATGGTGGCTCTCCCGGTTACTTAGCGTGGTATCGCTGCTCGTGTTAAAAACACACAGACATTTAACACATTCAAGATAACAAGTCAGCGTCTGAAGAGCTGCCAGATCTGATCACACACAAACAAACACTCCACTTGTCTCGTTGCATCCTAATTAGGAGCGCTTGGTTAACATCACAGGGACTGGGCACAGCTGCCCGTAAGAGTGTGTGTGTGTGTGTGAGAGTGTGTGTGAGTGTGTTAATCCAAAATTAACTTTTTGACACACCAGCCTGATGAAACAGCCTACCTGCCTCTCCTCTCCTCCGCCAGAACAACAAACAAAGTGAGGAAATTAAAAACTTGGACGAGGATGTGTTGGAGGAGAGACGGCGAGCTGCAGCCAGGGCGGCGAGCAGCGGCCATGTTGGACCAGAGACAAGTGAGCGAGATGAGAAGAGAGCGAGATCACACGTAATCAACACTGAGCGGCGATCACACAGCAGCTCTGAGGATGAGAGCTGCTGAGGAAAGTCAGGAGGTTTGGTCACAAAGTTCAACAGGAACTAAAACTGTTTTTAAAATGAGTTTAAAACCAGTTTGTTTCTCTGGAAGTTTATTATTATTATTATGTGAATGTTTTTGTGTTTAAGGATAAGGACCTGAGGATGATAATGAAGAAGTGGAAAATGAGGGATTCTGTTGAAACCAAACCACGGTCAGGTAGACCAACAAACATTTCAGCTACAACTGACAGGAAAATTGTTCTGGATGCAAAGAAAAACACACAAATAACTTCAGCTGAAATACAGGACTTTTATTTTTCTCAAAATGTCCAAACTTTGATTTTATAATCTCAAAATTTTGAATTTCTCATCTGAAAATTCTGACTTGTCTCATTTCTATTTCTTATCTGACAATTTTGACATTTTCTCATATTTTTGACCTGTTATCTCAACATTTCAGCTCCACTATCCCAAATTTTTAACTGTTGTATCTTTAGATTCTGCTTTTATCTATTTCCTTTGACTTTATCACCTCAAAATTGTAATTTTTTAAACTTAAAACCTCAATTTTTATTTCATACTTGTGACTTTATTTTTCTTGTAGATTTAACCATATAAACGGGATTTCAACTTCCCAAAGTTTTTGACCTTTAATTCAAAATATCCCTAATTTTAACATCAACATTCTGAATTATTTAACTTAAAATTCAGACTCTTATCTCACAGTTTTGACTTTTTTCAGCTGAAATACAGGACTCTCTGAAAGAATGTGGTCTGGCTGTTTCAAGATGCACAATAAGGAGGCACTTGAGGAAAAATGGGCTGAAGAAAGACATTTCTACACAAATGCCACAAAGTTTCCTGCTTACAATACGCCAAACAGCACAGAGACAAGCCTCAAAACTTCTGGAACAAAGTCATTTGGAGTGATGAGAGCAAAAGTGAACTTTTTGTCCACAACCATAAACATTGTTCCATTTGGAGAGGAGTCAACAAGGCCTATGATGAAAGGTCCACCATTCCTACTGTGAAACACGGAGGTGGATCACTGATGTTTTGGGGATGTGTGAGCTACAAAGGCTCAGGAAACTTGGTCCAAACTGATGAATGAATGATGAATGCAGCATGTTATCAGAAAATACTGGAGGAAAATTTACACTCATCAGCCCAGAAGCTGCACATGAGACGTACTTGGACGTTCACACATGACAATGATCCAAAACACAAGGACAAGTGGACCTGCCATTGGCTACAGCAGAATAAAGTGAAGGTTCTGGAGTGGCCATCTCAGTCTCCTGACCTCAATATCATTGAGCCACTCTGGGGAGATCTCAAACCTGCAGTTCATGCAAGACAGAGCAAGAATTTACAGGAACTGGAGGCTTTTTGCCAAGAAGAATGGTCAGTTTTACCATCTGAGAAAATAAAGACCCTCATCCACAACCAGCACAAAGACTTCAAGCTGTCACTGATGTTAAAGGGGGAAATACACGCTGTTAAGAACTGGGGGAGGGAAACTTTTGAGCTGAACTGTTTCTTAAATGGATGAGGGATCTTTTAACAGTATAGATGTTTTCCTCTATTCTCGAACTTGGATCATGTTGGTCTGTTGTTATAAATTAAACTAAATAAATACTTAGAAATGATTATTTTACCAAATGTGTTTATTTTTCCTATTTCCAGGTTTCACTGTCGTCACTTTCAGCCTCAGAGACTCTGAAAGAGTTGAGCCAGTTTTCATCCTGAAAGTGTTTGACTCTGAAAACCATCCAGAGAGTTTGCTAGAATAAAGATGTGAGACTTTATTTAATGACATTTAAACAAGTTTAATGAAACGAAACCTCCTTACATAACCACGTTAACTTACAGCTGACCAAACATGCACAACTGAACTTTTCCAATCTGTCAAACGAGCGACGCTCACATGTGGAGAGAAACATCTGTTGTTTGGGAGATAAAAAGCAGAATGTTTCCACTTCATTGGAGTTAAAATCCCTCCAGAAACAGCTCAGGACGATACGAGGGGAAACGAGGTAACAGCTGAAATAAAGTTCCACATAAATCCACAAAGACATTCACACAAACTCTGGTTCCTGACAGGACTCAAAGACTCTCAGGTTAATGAGATTTTTTCTGGCTCCTGAGTCGATATACATTACAGCCAGAGAAATAAACTTTTCATTTCTTCATTATAATTTACAGCCNAGGAAAGGGATATAAAAAGATATCCAAGGAACTGAGGATGCCAATAAGCAGAGTTCAAACTCTAATGAAGAAGTGGAAAATGAGGGATTCTGTTGAAACCAAACCACGGTCAGGTAGACCAACAAACATTTCAGCTACAACTGACAGGAAAATTGTTCTGGATGCAAAGAAAAACCCACAAATAACTTCAGCTGAAATACAGGACTCTCTGAAAGAATGTGGTCTGGCTGTTTCAAGATGCACAATAAGGAGGCACTTGAGGAAAAATGGGCTGAAGAAAGACATTTCTACACAAATGCCACAAAGTTTCCTGCTTACAATACGCCAAACAGCACAGAGACAAGCCTCAAAACTTCTGGAACAAAGTCATTTGGAGTGATGAGAGCAAAAGTGAACTTTTTGTCCACAACCATAAACATTGTTCCATTTGGAGAGGAGTCAACAAGGCCTATGATGAAAGGTCCACCATTCCTACTGTGAAACACGGAGGTGGATCACTGATGTTTTGGGGATGTGTGAGCTACAAAGGCTCAGGAAACTTGGTCCAAACTGATGAATGAAGGATGAATGCAGCATGTTATCAGAAAATACTGGAGGAAAATTTACACTCATCAGCCCAGAAGCTGCACATGAGACGTACTTGGACGTTCACACATGACAATGATCCAAAACACAAGGACAAGTGGACCTGCCATTGGCTACAGCAGAATAAAGTGAAGGTTCTGGAGTGGCCATCTCAGTCTCCTGACCTCAATATCATTGAGCCACTCTGGGGAGATCTCAAACCTGCAGTTCATGCAAGACAGAGCAAGAATTTACAGGAACTGGAGGCTTTTTGCCAAGAAGAATGGTCAGTTTTACCATCTGAGAAAATAAAGACCCTCATCCACAACCAGCACAAAGACTTCAAGCTGTCACTGATGTTAAAGGGGAAATACACGCTGTTAAGAACTGGGGGAGGGAAACTTATGAACACAACTGTTTCTTAAATGGATGAGGGATCTTTTAACAGTATGAATGTTTTCCTCTATTCTCGAACTCGGATCATGTTGGTTTGTTGTTATAAATTAAACTAAATAAATACTTAGAAATGATAATTTTACCAAATGTGTTTATTTTTCCTATTTCCAGGTTTCACTGTCGTCACTTTCAGCCTCAGAGACTCTGAAAGAGTTGAGCCAGTTTTCATCCTGAAAGTGTTTGACACTGAAAACCATCCAGAGAGTTTGCTAGAATAAAGATGTGAGACTTTATTTAATGACATTTAAACAAGTTTAATGAAACGAAACCTCCTTACATAACCACATTAACTTACAGCTGACCAAACATGCACAACTGAACTTTTCCAATCTGTCAAACGAGCGACGCTCACATGTGGAGAGAAACATCTGTTGTTTGGGAGATAAAAAGCAGAATGTTTCCACTTCATTGGAGTTAAAATCCCTCCAGAAACAGCTCAGGACGATACGAGGGGAAACGAGGTAACAGCTGAAATAAAGTTCCACATAAATCCACAAAGACATTCACACAAACTCTGGTTCCTGACAGGACTCAAAGACTCTCAGGTTAATGAGATTTTTTCTGGCTCCTGAGTCGATATACATTACAGCCAGAGAAATAAACTTTTCATTTCTTCATTATAATTTACAGCCCTTGTTTTGCCGTGTTCATTTCCAGAGCCATTTAGGTCTGTAGCTTTTAATTGATCATTCTGCAGCCAATTTGGAGCTGCTGACTTTGGTAGTTAATTTTAAAAGTAATTTCAAAGTGTTGCTTTTAGCTGTTCATCTTGGAGGCAATTTGGGGCCACTGATGGCGGAGAGTCTATTTAGTGACGCCGCTGATTAATTGAGCCGAACAGAAAAGGCAGGAGGGAAACTGTACCGCTGAGACTCTGCAGCCGATAAAGCAGAACCAGGCACAGAGAGAGAGAGAGAGAGAGAGGTGCAAACGTTGGTTTGGTTTAAGGCTTTAAAAGACGACAAAACCACACACAAAGACACAAACAGAGAGAGACTGAAGAGCAGGGACAGTGAGNTACGAAGACGGCGTTTTGTGGGTCTGTAAACCATCATTTCTGAAACCAGGTTCCAAAGTGGGAAGATTTAGAAACGCCGTATACGCGGCTCCGTGTAAACTGGCTCTCTGCAACTTTTCAGATACGCTGACGTCATATTTTCACATCCTCATTAATACGCATGCGCCACAAGCGTCACTATGGCAACAACAACAACAAGAATGGCGGCGTACTCTGTAGCGTATGTGTTGATGAAGCTGGTGACCCTGCTATCCCTTTAGCAGCTAAATCTCCTTCTTCTCAACCACCACAGAGTTAAAACAATCATAGAGGACACAGTACGGCACAACTTTAGCCAAAAGTCTTCATGCCACTGTTTGTTCTTCTGTTTCCGCTTGTTTCATATCGTTACAGCGCCCCTAGAGGTCTGGCAGGTGTTTTACAGCGTCTTCATGCGTATGAGTGCATTCATATAGACGCACACATTTTCTGAGACGCCTTCATCTTTATGACGATCGTTTTGGAAACTGTTCAGAGTTTTGACTTCGTGTAGATGAGGCCTGAGAACAGAGTTTTTGGATCTCAAACGTCACAGCTGGAGACTAAAAAGTCGTTGAGGTCATAAATATGTGAGGTTTGTCTCAGTCAGAGTGAATATGGCGAGCATGAAGGCTGCGTGTTGGCGTATTAGTTTGAACATTGATCAAACTCTTCTTTTATTTCTTTAAGTTCATCTTATTCCTCGTGTTGAAGATCAAACCTCTTTATGATCCACTGTCTTTAAATCTCTGAATGACGGGGATTCATTCTGATTGGCTGGTTTCCCGATGGGTCTGGATGTTTACAGACGCACTTAGACACAAGAGAAGTTACACATCAAGAAACACAAATAAAGTAAACTAAGTAAACTCCTTTAGGAAACTTGTTGTGGAGCAGGTTAAAAAGTAAAGGAGCTTTATTTCCTCCTGTTTTCTCTGTTTTCCTCTGTGTTTATTTGTCTCATCCATCTCCTCAGAGAAGCAGCAGAAACAGACTCTTTCATTCTTTCTCTCTGTTTCTAGTTTTCTGACTCCTGATTACTACGTTATTTATGTGAATTATCTTCCTGTATGGTCACTTTCCAAAAGTGGGATTAGTCAGAAATATTTGTCCAGTGTTTCGTTCCAAAGGGAATGAAACTGATCCTCTGCTCTGAAATCTGCCTGAGTCTGCAGGTTTTTGTTTCTACCAGGATCCAGTCAGCACAGCAGCGTTATTACACACACATAAAAATACTTGTTATCGTCTTCATTTAATATTTAGAGAAGGAAACGGCTGCAGTTTTAATTCCAACATGAGTCGTAATCTGAGTTCAGAGCTTCAGAGAGCGTTAGGGTTTCAGCTCCTTCTATAAATAGTCGTCTGATTATTGTTCAGGGTTTGTGCTGCCAGAGAGAAGAGCTGAGGACGGGAACACGCCGCTCGCTTCACGCTGCAGAAGAACAGGAAACAGATTTGTTTTTCCTCCCACCCACAGTCACCGCGTCTTCCTCAGCTCAGGTGGACGACCACAACCACGACGACGACGACGATGATGATGATGATGATGATGACGGAAAAATCAACGTTTTTAAATCCTGTCAGCGAGGAAACACAACGACTCACTTCTTTGTTTTTCCTCCTCAAACTCTGCAGCTGCAAAGATTTAAGATCAAACTGAACCATTATTCCGTCCTTTAGCCTTTTTTTTACCCTCCATCTGCAACTTTGATTTCTATCATGTCCATGTAAACATGTTTTTATTTTTACAGCTGTTTGTTTCTATATGTTGGTGAGACCAAGGCAATTTTACACCTTGGTGGACAATAAAGATTTATTCTATCTTTCTTCTTTCCTGTATTCCTTTGAGACTTTATCCCTTCATTCCATTTCTCTTTTACATATTTTGCTGTACCTTCCTTCCTTCCTTCCTTTCTTCTTCATTACTTCCCTTGTTTCTTTTCTTTCTTCCTCCCTGTATTCCCTTGAGACCTTCTTTCTTTATTACTTTCCTCTTTTACCCATCTTCCTAATTCTTCCTTCCTTCCTTTTTCACTTTCCTATTTCTCAGCCTATCTTCTTATTCCTTCCTTCCATCCTCCTCTTCTTTTCTCACTTCCTTTCCTATTTGTCCTTTATTTCTTTCTCCCATTTGTTTCCTTCTTTTCTTCCTGTTATACCTAATTTCCTTCCTCCCCAATTATCTTCCTTTTTTATCCGTACTCGTCCCTTTCTTTCCTATATTTCCTTCCTTGATTTACTTTCTTTTCTTCCTTTTCCCCTTTCTTCCTTCCTTCCTTCCTTCCTTCCTTCCTTCCTTCCTCCCTTACCTTTTTTCCTCTCTGTCTTCCTATTCCTTTCTTTCTTCCTCCCTGTATTCCCTTGAGACCTTCTTTCCTTATTACTTTCCTTTTTTACCCATCTTCCTAGTTCTTCCTTCCTTCTTTTTTCACTTTCCTATTTCTCCTCCTATCCTCTTTTCCTTCCTTTTATACCTTATTTCCTTCCTTTCCTAATATTTATCTACCTTTCATTCTCTACTCAACTCTTTTCCTGACTTCCTGTCTTTTTCTTTCTTTCCTTCCTTCTCCTGTTTGAGGTGAAATAATCTAAAGTATCAGATCCAGATTCTGACTCCTTTTTTCTTTTATCGCCCCCTGATGGAGACGAACAGTTTCTTTGGTCAGAATCAGAGTTTGTTGATCATCAGGGATCAGACTCACCTGAGGGACAGGTGAGCTGTGATGTCATCAGTTCAGTGAGAGTCATTTTATAAAGTGAAGCAGAGAGAGAGAGAAAGAGCTGACGGTGACGTGACGACTTCAGAGTTTCTCTCTTTAACTCTCAGCTCCATTAATGTTTCACAGCTCACTGCTCCTGTTACTGTGGCATCGACTCCAACATACAGCTGCACACACACACACACACACACACACACACACACACACACACACACACTCACGCTCTGCTGGTAAATAATTAAAGAACACAGAGTAACTCTGACAGCTTCATTAAAGCAGATTCAGAGTTAGATTATATCAGGCTTCAGGCCGCGCAGACGCACAAACGCCACCTTCAGCCTCTTTTCTTCTTTCCTCAGAGTCGACGCGGCGCTGAGAGGAAGATGGAAATAAGGCTGCAAATACCAGAGGATGCAGATTATATCCACTCCCAGAATGCACCTGTGGTGGTGACTTATAGGTTTAATTTCAGAGCCTCATATAATAGTTTTATTTATGGTCATTATTATCGCAGCGCTGCATCGATCTGTGGAAACTAACCCTGAAGTTTGGCCCCCTGCTGAGACATGTTTCTGTAATTTCACTCAGACGAGGAGGTTAAAGCGAAAAATCACAGCCAGAGGGAACGACCGCTGCTTCCAATACCAACTGACACAACTTTCTCAGGCTTTGAGCAAAAAGACAGTTAAAGGAGGAGTGAGATGATTCATGAGGAGCAAAGTGCTGCACACGGACATTAACTTTAATTAGACAGAAGTCGAGGATCATCAGACTCATAGAGAGCAAACTCAGACGCCACATTTACCCGACAACTTATTTTTACTCATTTACACCAAATTATGCCATTAATCAAAAAGACTTCTCTAAAAAACAGCAGTTGTGTCTTCAGGAACAGATGTAAGAGGAACAACAAACNGAACCTTCACTTTATTCTGCTGTAGCCAATGGCAGGTCCACTTGTCCTTGTGTTTTGGATCATTGTCATGTGTGAACGTCCAAGTACGTCTCATGTGCAGCTTCTGGGCTGATGAGTGTAAATTTTCCTCCAGTATTTTCTGATAACATGCTGCATTCATCCTTCATTCATCAGTTTGGACCAAGTTTCCTGAGCCTTTGTAGCTCACACATCCCCAAAACATCAGTGATCCACCTCCGTGTTTCACAGTAGGAATGGTGGACCTTTCATCATAGGCCTTGTTGACTCCTCTCCAAATGGAACAATGTTTATGGTTGTGGACAAAAAGTTCACTTTTGCTCTCATCACTCCAAATGACTTTGTTCCAGAAGTTTTGAGGCTTGTCTCTGTGCTGTTTGGCGTATTGTAAGCAGGAAACTTTGTGGCATTTGTGTAGAAATGTCTTTCTTCAGCCCATTTTTCCTCAAGTGCCTCCTTATTGTGCATCTTGAAACAGCCAGACCACATTCTTTCAGAGAGTCCTGTATTTCAGCTGAAGTTATTTGTGGCTTTTTCTTTGCATCCAGAACAATTTTCCTGTCAGTTGTAGCTGAAATGTTTGTTGGTCTACCTGACCGTGGTTTGGTTTCAACAGAATCCCTCATTTTCCACTTCTTCATTAGAGTTTGAACTCTGCTTATTGGCATCCTCAGTTCCTTGGATATCTTTTTATATCCCTTTCCTCTTTTATACAGTTGGATTCACTTTTCCTGCAGAAACTTTGACAATTCTTTTTCTTTCCTCATGACTCAGAATCCAGAAATGTCAGTGCAGCACTGGATGAAAGATGCAAGTGTGTGTCAGGAGCTCAGAAACTCTCTGAGCTTTTATACACACACACTGAAGGATGGTTACCTTTATGAGACATTCAAACACATTTGTGTCGACTTGTTCGTGTTATCAGGACAAAATCAGCAGAGGATGAAACGTTTGATCACGACTGAATGAAAGAGTTAAATTAGTCCGAGTCTATTCAGGGCTGTGATGATGTTTCTGTCCTGATACCAGATTGAGGAATTCATCGTCTCAATACAAAGACATAGAACATGAATGCACAGGCAGCAGAGAAGTTCAGAGACAAAGAGACAAAGAGAGAGACAGAGAGAGAGAGAGAGAGAGAGAGTCGTGCAGAGATCAGGGGTAAAGACGAGCAGATGAAGCGATTGTTCTTCCTCCTGAGCTCAGATCGATGCTTCGATTGTTCTTCCTGGCAGAGACAGAGTCCACATTAGCGGACACAAAGCTCCACACGCTGACCTATTTACAGCAGCTATAATTACACACAACCACCGCGGCAAACACACAGCAGCAGGAGAGAGAGAGAGACAGAGAGAGAGAGGAAGGTATAGAAACAGCTGCAGATTAACTGCTGATGAAGTCCAATCACACTTTACTGAGACGTTTTCACTTCCTCTTCTTCACACAGGAGCCAGAAACAGGTGAAGTCTAAGAGGCTCTGATCGTAAAGTTACTCACAAATAACAACAACATTTCTACACATTTAGACCTAAAACATCACTTTTTTCCAGATTAAGAGAAATGTTTGTGAAATGTATTTGCAAAATGTTTTCTTCAAATGTTTAACGTTTTATCTAAATGTTAAGTTTTATAAATAGGTGTTAAAAATAAATGTCCTGATTCTAAATCTCAAGCAAAAATTTCTAAATTTTATCTAAGATTTCCAAAAGTTTGGCTTAGATTTGTAAACATTGAGCAAAAATTCCAAAATAGCTGACTGAATTTCTAAATTTAAAGCAAAAGTTTCTCATTCCTTAACTTAGATTTCTAAATCTTGAGCAAAAAATTCTTAATATTTATCTAAGATTTCTGAATATTAAGTAAAAATTCCAAAACAGTTATCAAGATTTCTAAATTTTAAGCAAAGATTTTTAAATGTTTATATCAGATTTCTTCAATCTTGAGCAAATATTTCTAAATTTCTGTCTAAGATTTCTGATTTGCAAAAATGTCTAAATGTGTCTAAGATTTCTAAATCTTCAGCAAAAAACTCTAAATATTTATTGAGGGTTAGGGTGGAAAAATATTGTTGTTTTTATTTGTAGTGTGTGAAACTTTACAATCGGTGCCTTGTAGACGTGTGCACAGAGAAAAGTCTGATACAAATAATAATTTCTAAAAAAATTATCTAAGATTTCCAAATTTTAAGCAAAAATTTCTAAATCTTAAGTAAAAATTTCCAAATAGTTATCAAGATTTCCAAATTTTGAGAAAAAAATTGCAAACATTTCTCTAAGATTTTTAAATTTTAGCAAAAAAAAAAGTAATCTTTATTTGAGATTTCTTAAACTTGAGCAAAGATTTCTAAATCTTAAGTAAAAAGTCCAAAATAGTTCTCAAGTTTTTCAATTTTAAGCAAAAATTTCCACATTTTTATCTAAGATTTCTAAATCTTGGGCAAAAATCTTGAATATTTATCTTAGATTTCTTTCACTTATCTAGCAAGGATTTAGAAATATTTGCCACGATTTCAAGATATTTAGAAATCGTAGATAATTACATAGAATGTAAACTAAAATTTAAGGAACACAGCTTACTATTTAGAATCAGGAAATTTATTTTTAACATTTTTATATTGCGTTTAACATTCAGATAAAACACTTTACATTTGAATAATATTTGACAAATATATTTCACAAGATTTCTCTTAATCTGCGTAAACAGTGATGTTTTAGGGCTAAATGTGGAGACATGTTATTTGTAGTTTGAGCAACTTTACAATCAGTGCCTCACAGAGGTGTGCACAGAGAAAATAATAAGAATAAAAAAGTGTTTTAAACGTCTTAAAGGAGAAAAGAGTGGAGACTGTATCACCTGATCTCAGTTTCTGTGAAGAGAAGAGTAAATCCTCCCTGAGGGAACGAACGACGACTGCAACGCTCTGATTTTATCTTTGTACAAAAAAGGAGAAATAATTTATCAGCACACACACACACACACACACACACACACACACACACACACACACACACACACACTCCTCCTCTCTGAACTCCATGGCTGCGTCTCTCTGCACCTCCATCCCTCGCTCCTGTTCTCCTCAGGATGGAGAAAATCCACTTACACACTTAAAGAGCGAGTAAGTGATCCAAGCAGGAACCTCAATGTGTTTATTCCACTGAACGCTGTGTGAGTGTGTGTGTGTGTGTGTGTGAGACACACACACACACACACACTCACACACATTAACGTCTCCTACAAGGACTTATAGTCGTCGAGAACAAAGTCCTCCTCCTGCCTCGTGTGTCTCCAACAACTCTACTTTCTGCGTCTGTCTTTCCTTTGATTTGTCTCAAAGTAAAAATAAAGACGCGGACGTCAGTCTCTCTGCCCTTCTTCTTCTTCTTTTTGTTGTTAGATTAAATCTGACCTTTGCTGCTTTAAATGCTGAGTCATTTGGCAGAAAGAGAAACATGAATCATCTGCAGGAGCCACGACTCTGACCTTTGCCCTCTCACACTGTTGACTCACGTACAGTAACGGCGCCGAGCCGAGGCTGCGACGGCTCAGAGCCAAAGATTTAACTACATCCTGTCCTGGAGTCAGTCAAACTGTAAAAACAAGCTGCTCTTTCTGCACAGACGCTGAGTTTACTGGGCTTCAGCTGCACGGACCAAAGAGTTCAAAGAAGACGATAAAACGCTCAATCTTTGTGCAAACGGTTCTCCACCTGTGGACCGTGAAGGTACTGCAAGTGGGTCGCCGAGTCATTTTCAAAAAAAGTATTATTTACATACAGATATAGAGAACAATGTCTAAAATGTTACAACTCAGTTACATTTTAAGAATGTAAAGATATATACTTATATTAAAAAAAGTCTTGCATCCACCCTTTAACTTCCTCCTCTGTCAAATGGTTCAGTCCAGTTCCTATATTCCAATAAGACGAGTCTCTAACTTAACTCAAACTGATTTAATCATCTTTACCACTTAGGAGAAGCTGAGGCAACACATTAAAGGCATAAAGTTGTGCCTTTGTTTTGCACTTTGTTCTTTAATTTTCCTCATGCAGAATGAATGTTTTGCACAGTAGCATTCAATCACAAGTAAAAAATGAATATGAGAATTATTAGTTATTGCACTTCAGTCGAGATGGAAAATTTACTGATGCAATTTTTCCTTGTTTCATTCAATATTTCACTTTGTTGAAATAACTTTGCTCAATATTTAGTGACATACTAACAGAAATCAAAACAACTGGATATTTATGATAAATCAATTTCTCTCTAAATCAGCATTTTGTGTGACTTTTTCTTCTCTTTGTGGTATTTGTATGAAACTTCAAACGAAAACCTCTAAGTGACACTTCAGCCATTGGGTAGAGGCCAATATTTAAAAAAAACTAAAAGATACAGAAAAAAAAATGTGGGTATTACTCACCCATTGCAACAAGAAATATATATAAAGAAATGTTTTATTCATTTTTCTTTTTTTTTGTTGGTGAGGTAGTTAAAGGGTTAAGACAGCTGATATGTATCTTTAACCCAAAATGTAATGACTTGTCAAAAATGTATTAAAAGTGCTCAGCCCCAAATGTGATGGGAAAAAAATAGTTTAATCTAAAATATAACACTCAAAAAGTAAAAGTTATCATGTTTTGACATCAGCACCTGTTACAGTATTGACCAGCTGATACATTTTGGGTTTTATTACACTTTTTAATAACATTTCAGACTCAGCACTTTTGTTACATTATCGACCACTTTCTACATTTGGGTCATGAACGTGTTTCGTCCTTGTGAGAAACTTTAAATTGCACAATCATTAATAAAAAATACTCCAAGTAGCCTGTGTGAATTTTGAGTAATAGCCTGTAAAAGCTTCAAGAGTCACTGAAAACAGATTTATTGGTACTTAACAAAGTCTTTCTCAGCTGGGGGGGGGGTCTAAGTTACTATGGTAACAATGCAGCTATATTTGGCGAGCCAGCCAGGATAACAACACCAAAACCTGCTGACATCTGATTGGTCGATATAAAAGAGAGTCAGGCTTAAAGAAAAACCAAGTACAGCTGAGTTTTCTCCACCAATCAGAGATATTCAGCTTGCAGGCCCCGCCCCCCAAAGTTCCCGACCCTCTGTGAAGTACTACCCCTCAGGTAAAGCTGTAAATTCATCCCCAGAACTAAATTTAGACCCTGAGTCCTGTGGTTGAATCCCAGCTATATAGTACAATTGTTACAGTCAGTTTTTGTGTCAATTAAATTTTCTTCCTGAACTTGTTTTGTCCTTGTGAAAAACCTGAAATTGCACCATAAAAAAATAATCTTTGTAGCCTTTGTGAATTTTGAGTAATAGCCTCTAAAAGCTTCAAGAGTCACTCAAACAGATTTAATGGTACTTAAAGTCTATCTCAGCTGGAGGGGTCAGCTTATTGTGGACAGAGGGAGGCTGATAGATTTAAGTTACTATGGTCACAATGCAGCTATATTTGGCGAGCCAGCCAGGAAAACAACACCAAAACCTAAATGTAGACCCTGATTCCTGTGGTTGAATTTCAGCTACAGAGAATAATTGTTACAGTCAGTTTTTGTGTAGATTATATTTTCCTTATGAACTTGTTTTGTCCTTGATAGAAACTTTAAATTGCACAATCATCTGATCCCTGCTGACGAACTCTCTGAACCTGGGTTTCTTCTGAGCACGTTCACACAGAAACAGTTTCATCTTTTGAGCACGTTCAGACAGAAACAGTTTCATCTTTTGAGCACGTTCGGACAGAAACAGTTTCATCTTTTGAGCACGTTCAGACAGAAATAGTTTCATTTATGTGGCAGAATCATCTCAGGAGAGTCTGCTCTGCAGCGTGAAAGCAAAAAGATTCAAAGTCTTCAGATCAAATGTGAAACGAGGGCAGAAATTTAGAGGAATCAGACACTCCTCCTCCTCCTCCTCCTCCTCCTCCTCCTCCTCCTCCTCCTCCTCGTCTCCTGAGAGTTCGTGTTGGTGCGCGGGGTGAAACGCTGCCCTCTTCCTCCTGTTTAACGTTTAAATTCACAGCTGGGACATAAATAGAGGAGGACGAGGAGCCTGAGTGTAATCAAACAGCTGATCTGTCAAAGCCTGATCCTCGGGGCCGTTCTTCCTCTCAGAGGAGCGAATCAGAGCCAATCAGAGCTCACAAACTGTAAAAGTGTCTCTTCACTGTGATTCACGTTCCTGCATCAGCCACAATCAGAGCCATTTATCATCGGCACCACCACGCTTCATCTCTTAAAGGGGCGGAGGTGGATTTTAATCTAAACAGAGGAAATAAGACACCTTTGACTTCCTCTCTCTCTCCGTGTGTCAGCGTTTCTCTCTGTCTGACCTTTAACTCTGCACTTTCACACTTTCAGGATCACACTGCAGCTTATTACACAGAAATCCTCATAAAGTATATTCCTGATGGCTCATTCCTGAAAGTTAAAGATGCATTCTGTAAATTATCTCATGTTTAGTTTGATGTTTTGATTTTCTGAGGCTGTTTCTGGTCTGATCTCACTTTTATGTTTTCTTTCCTTTTATTTCATCTTTCTTCTACCTGATTATTATCACTCACTCTTTCTCCTCCTTCTCCATCCCTCTCTCTCTTTCTTTCTCTCTCCATGTCTGTGTCTTCAGATCTTTTCCCTCTAACGTTCACTCACTAACGTCCTCTCTCCCTCTTTATTAGAGAACAGCATTAATATCAGCCCAGTGTTTAATCATCAAAGAGCCCACGATGAATATTAATTATGGGAAAATTACTGCTGGGAGAGATATGAGAGTCACACACACACAGACACACACACTCAAATACAGCCAGTGTGTCAGACTTTCAGTCAGAAAATAAATTCTTTAACCACCTTTAGTTCAGTCTGAGCTCAGAGGCTGAAGAAACAAAAACATCTTTACTGCTCAACCTCTAACAAAGACGAGGTAAAACTAAAGTGTTGCTCTGGTTGATGATGGATTTAGAAAAGTTGCATTTGTAAATGATTAAGAGCTGAAACAGAGTCACTGTTGTTAAAGTCACAGGTCCTGAGATGATGATGTCGTCTCTTCAGTGTGATGGTGCAGACTAACTATCACTGTCTGAAACTCTCTGTAATCACTGCTGCAGCTCTTTGGTGGTTTCAGTCATGTTGTTCACACAGGAATCAGTTGTTTCCTGCAGCAAGATCATTTCACTCCACGAGAAATCTTGGAATAAGAATTTCAAATCTAAAACTAAGTGGTCCTTAAAATGTTCTCCCAGATATTGAATCAAGAAGAAAATATTTAATTTTGGCTTAAAATACTTGAAAACAAACTTTCTGAAACAAAATAATAAGTGACATCTACTTGATATAAGAAAAAAAAATGTAATTAATGTGCATTTAATTCAGCTAATAAAGCCTAGGGACCAGGGAAATAATACTAAATAAAGATTAAGAAAAAAACAATAACATTATTTTAGGATTATTTTTCTGTTTTAGAGAAAGTGTTTATGCCAAAAATATAGTTTTTTGATGATATCGTCTGTATTGGTTTTACACGTCTGACTCAATAGGTCAAAATGTGATCTACAGATGCATTTTGTGTTCGTCTTTTATCAAGTAACTTGAGAGTCTTACTGAACCTTGAAATAACTTTTATATTGGTGACAGGAATAATTTGGCTTATTTGAACTATTTTTGCTAATGTTTGAGATCCCCTGACTAGGGACTGGTATCAAGGACCGGTTGGTTAAGAAATGGTTCAATCCATTGAAATCAAAAGTTTTGTTTGCTTAATGATTCATTTATCAATTCTGTTCCATGGATGGAAATACAATCTGTCCTGAAAGATCAAGAATCCTTCCAGAGAAAGAAGATCTGCTCATCGTTTTTTTAGAAGAGAACTGAGCTTGGATCCAGTGACTTTCATTTTATTTACTTAAAACTCAATAAATTGTTGACAAAACCTGTAAAGCTACTTTTTTGTGCACAGAAAATTCACAGGAAGAATCAATAAGGGGATCGATAAAGAATCAGATCCCTACCCCTGACTGAATGTGGCAAAACAGACACGTTCAGGCTGAGATTATATCATAAACTCAAGGATTAAAAAAGAAAGTCTCAGATGAATCAAAACAAGGCTCTGAATTCAATATGTCTAAAGTAAAGATGTCTTGGTTAATGTCAAAAAACGCGCAGTATTTGGTCTTAATTTCAACTTCTACGACACCCATTGTCAAATGAATCCATGTGGGAAAAACTGAGTTATAACTAAACTCCTCAAACTCAAGAGTAAAAGAGACTGAGCTCATGACGCTGATCCAGGAGGTTAGGAAGCTCCTCCTCCTCCTCGCGGATGGCCCCTCCCCTTTACC
>RPOG01002557.1:0-52500 GCA_008086565.1 Thalassoma bifasciatum | reverse complement strand
CAGCAGCAACTATAGCAACAGCAACAGCAGCAACTATAGCAACTGCAGCAACTATAGCAACAGCAACAGCAGCAACTATAGCAACAGCAGCAACTGCTGCAACTAAAGCAACAGCAACAGCAGCAACTATAGCAAAAGCAACAGCAGCAACTATAGCAACAGCAACAGCAGCAACTATAGCAACTGCAGCAACTATAGCAACAGCAACTTCAGCAACTATAGCAACAGCAGCAACTAAAGCAACAGCAACAGCAGCANNAGGAGGAGGAGGAGCAGGAGGAGGAGGAGCAGGAGGAGGAGGAGGAGGAGCAGGAGGAGGAGGAGGAGCAGGAGGAGGTGCAGGAGGAGACCCCCCCTCCCTCTGGTATCAAACTCCTTCAGTATCAGATTAAATTTCTCTTTGGTTCTTGGTGAATGTGCAGAAAGGCAGCGTCACTCTCTCTGTGGGAGCAGGAGGAGCAGGAGGAGCAGGGAGGTATTTTTAGAGTCTCCTCCTCCTCCTCCACAAACTCCACCCCCCCCCCCCTGTATAATGGGCCTCGTTAGCATCTTTCATTAGAGCCTCTCTGTGTGATTAGGGCTCACAGCTACATTCAGCTCCTTCCATCAGCTGATTACAGCCATGAATGACTGCTGAACTCTGGGTAATCTGAGCGCCCCCATCCACCGCCACCTCCTCAGGGTCCAGGCCCAGAGGGGGGGTGGGGGGGTGGTGATGGTGTTAATGAGACGTTATCGAATAGAAACTGATGGAGGAAAAAAGAGCAAAGACGATTCACTTTGATTTCAAGGTCAGATCTGTCACCAAGAAAAAAACTTTTTACACTAAAATCTCTGCACCCTGAGTCTGTGCCCCCCCCCTCCATTAAAACAAAGCCTGGCAACCCCTGTTATAGAGATGATGATGAATTCACTGACTGACTATGAGGTAAGTCTAAATTATGAGAATGACATTGAAATTTTGAGGTAAAAATCAAAATTTTGCAGGAAAAAAGTGATTTTTTTCAGCTAAAAGATCAAATTTTGGATTTTTTAAGTCAAAATTTAGAGAAAAACAGTCAAAATTTTGACTTTAAAACTCAAAATTTTGGGGGCGGAATTGAAATTCAGAGCTACAACTTTAAATTTTTAGGTTTGAACGTAAAAATTCTGAAATGAAAAGTCAAAAATCTTTAGAGAAACAGTTGGCCACATTTTAGGGGGAAAAAACAAAACAAATCAAAACATTTTTTGAGTTAAAAGGTCAAAATTTTGGATAAATAGTCAAAAGCTTGGGTTAAATCGTCAGCATTTTGGGTGAAACATCAAATTTTGAGCTAAAAAATCAAATTTTTCATTTTTTTTCTGTCAAAATGTTGAGATAAATAGTTAATGTTTGGGGGAAAAAAATGAATTTTAACACATTAAGTCAAAATGTTGAGATAACCCATCAATTTCTTTCAGATAAAGGGTCAAATTTAAAAATAAGTAGCCAAAACTTTGGGATTATTAGTCAAAATTTTGGGGAAAAAAAGAAACTTTGAACTACAAAATAAAATTTTGATCTTTTAAGTCAAAAGTTTGAGATAAAAAGTCACAATTTGGGGGAAAAAATACAATTTTGAGCTACAAAATTATTTTTTATTTATTTTCTAAGTCAAATTTAAAGATAAATAGTCAATATTATGGGGAAAAAAATTAAAATTTGGGCTACAAAATTACATTTTTACACATAAAGTCAAAATGTTGAGATAAACAGTCAATTGTTTTCATATAAAGATTCACAATTTAAAAAAAAATAAATAGTCAAAACTTTGGGATTAATATTTTAAAATTTGGGAAAAAAATGAAATTTTGAGCTACAAAATGAAATTTTGATCTTTTAAGTCAAAATTTTGAGATAAAAAGTCACAATTTGGGGCAAAAAGTTGAAATTTTAAGCAAGTTCTGAATTTAAAGGTTGGAAAATGAGATAAACAGTCAAAATTCATTATAAAAAGTCAAAATTTTGAGACATACGTAATTAATCCAGCACAAAGACTTATGTTGGATTCCCATCACTTTACTACTGACTGACCCCCCCATAAAGATTTCTGTAGCTGAAGGAGACTAAAGAAAAACATTTGTGGGGTCAAAGATGTTGGTGACAGATTTAATGTAAAAGTGACTCTTGTGCAGATGATGTGATGTTCTCTCTCTGCAGGTTTCTCCTCCACTTTCCTGTCTCTGACTTTTTCTCCTTCCTTCCGCAGGTTTGTTGATAAATAACAGAGAGTTTTCATCATCGTTGAATCACAGACTTGATCCTCTGAGGAGTAAAGAGCAGTGAGACAAACCTGTTCAGGACTAAATGAATCTGAAAGGTGAGCGTGCTCAGTTTGACTTTAAAAAAACTCTCTAAAACTTTATATTTCTCTCATTAATCCTTCTTTCAGCTCTCATTTCATGCCTCAGCTTGCTGCTCTTATGCAAAATGAAATCTCCTCTTTCACAGCCCCAGGAATATTTATCCCAACTTTTGTCTGTGCACTGAGGCTCTGACCCACAATCCTCTTAGGCTCCTCTTCCTCCTGGACACTTGTTCTGCNACCAATGATGTGACTGAGCTCTGCAGCAGCTCACACACACACACACACACACACACACACACACACACACACACACACACACACACACACACTGCAGGAGTAAAGGGCAGCGCTGTCAGCTGTGCATGACTCAGCAGAAGGTCTGTCCCTTTCGTCACATGCGGGAAACACACAAACACACACGATGACTCTTTGTATGTGTGTGTGTGTGTGTGTGTGTGTGTGTGTGTGTGTGTGTGTGTGAGTGTGTGTGTGTGTGTTCAGGCCTCAGGAGTGTGCATTAACAGTGACACACACCACAAACATGGCTGCTGCGGTAAACACACAGAGAGACGAGCTCACAAACACAGAGACAGACACATTAAAGAGGCAGGAACACACACACACACACACACACACACACACACACACACACACACGAGGTTAATCTTAGGTCCACACATTTAATGTCTGTGTTCTTCGGTTTAAGACCTTTACTTCGTAGTTTGTGGTCGTCGTCGTCTTGTTTGTCAGTCTTTTTGCAGTCTTGACTCAGCTCAAGTACTGCTTTAAAGTCGTCTAAAAACACTTCTCTATCAAACCAACACAAACCTACACACACATTTTTTTTTAAACATTATGTTTTCTTAGTGCAAAGTTCAAGAGCCAGCGTCAGTGACGGTATGAGGGTGTGTCACATGTTCGAGTCACAGCGTTACACACTGTCTGACCAAAATAAAGAGGTCACACACCTCATTTTTTCATCTTTAAATAACTTAAATTAAGACATTTTTCTGGACTAGTCAGTTGAATGCAGCTCATCTCAAGAATAATACGACTATATTTACTAAAAATAAAACGTAATGACTTGCTTAGAGTTCACTTTTTGCAGTGTAGGCACTGAGGCATGATGGGTAAGGCGTCACTTCACCTTCCTCTCTTCTTACCCTGATGCACCCGTCACTCTAAATCTCATCAGATCACATGACCTTCTTTCATTCCTCTAGAGTCCAATCTTTAAGCTCCCTAACAAACTGAACCTTTTTTTCTAGGAAGTTTTACTGATTTGTGGTTTTCTTAAAGCTACACAACTTTGTTTTGAAACAATAAGACACAAACACCTGATTGGATTTCAGTTTCTGCAGTTTTGTGGACGAGGGTTAGAGCCTCATGCACACCAAAATAGTTTTCATCGCCACTAAAATGTGGTTAGAAATGACGACGGCAAAACAATGTTCATTTACAGGAATCTTCATGTGAAACCTGCAGACACAAAATACCAAATACCTGAGCTCTGAGGCCTCAAAGTAAAACAGAAAACTAACATGTTCTGGTTTAAAACCACGACTCCTGAGCTTTTATCGACTGTAACCAGAGTGGAAATTGATGCTGAGTGATAATTATGTTCATCTCTCAGACACAAACTGAGCTTTTGAGTAAAATGTGCAAAAAAAGACGAAGCTACAAAACCACTGGACAAGCAAAGTGAAACTTGCAAAATCATCACAAACTGAAGATTTAAACCCACATCAGGCTTTATATCTAAAACAAAAAAGCCTTTATTCTTCATTCTGACCCATATTTCCTCTTCATGGGTCATAACGAGCAGCAGTCACAACATTTCCTCTGTAATAAGCTTCTCATCTGAAGGACAGTGACGCTCACTCTCCTCCCACAGCTCAGAACGCTAACTCAACTTAACCAGGCTCAAACATTTATCATTCATGGGGGGTTTCCTGCTGGGCCGGCCCCCGCAGCAATGATTCAGCTCACATAATGAGGCCACATCAGAAAGAGGAGCGTTAAATATTCCATCAGAGGACCTACCTGAGAGGAGTAGACTCTTTTCTTCCACTCAGCGTTTATATTCCAGTCACATCACCTCGGCCCCCCGGGGTTACAACACTGTGACAAGCTAACAAGGGCACCCTCCTACCTGCAGAGAGACGGAGCAGGAGAAAGAGAAAGAGAAAGGAGTGTCAACATGTTGCATCATTAATTCATTAGTATTCCAAAAGCTTCTCTGTTTTTCTGCTGCACCATCATCATCCCCTCGTTTCTCTCTTTCTTCACTTTCCTCCACTTCCACAGAGAGTGTGAGGACAAAACTGAGAGCAACGACTTCACTTTTATCAGGGAGAAACATTAATGTTGATGATTCAAAGAGCATGAAGTATTCATGCTTTTCAGTCTGCACACGTCCAGTTTTTCTCCACTAATAAATCTGAACGTCTCCTCTGATTCCTCCTTAAATTAAACCAGAATAAAGATTAGATTTGACTTTTTACAGAAGTGTTTCCACATGTGAGGATCATCCTTTAGAACAGTTTCACAACAGTTTTGGGCCTTGACCCCATTTAGACAACACAATTTCATATTCTTTTATCTTAATTTATTTTCTCTGATCAGGATATAGACTTTTACGACGGAGTATTGGGGTCACCGTGAGGGAACAAAAATGGGGGGAGGAATTTTTTTTCCCCCTCCTCCTCATCAAGTCAGTAAAGTCGAAATGTCGAGAATAAAGTCGAAATGACAAAAATAAAGTTGAAATGATGAGAATAAAGTTAAAACTTTCAACTTTATTCTCGACATTTAAACTTTATTCTCAACATTTCGACTTTATTTTTGTCATTTCGACTTTATTTTTGTCATTTCGACTTTATTCTCAACATTTCGACTTTATTCTCAACATTTCGACTTTATTCTCAACATTTCGACTTTATTCTCAACATTATATTTAAACTTTATTCTCAACATTTCGACTTTTTTCTCAACATTTCGACTTTATTATCAACATTTCGACTTTTTTCTCCACATTTCGACTTTATTCTCAACATTATATTTAAACTTTATTCTCAACATTTCGACTTTTTTCTCAACATTTCAACTTTATTCTCAACATTTCAACTTTATTCTCAACATTTCAACTTTATTCTCGACATTTCGACTTTTTTCTCGACATTTCAACTTTATTCTCAACATTTCAACTTTATTCTCAACTAAAGTTGAAATAAGAGCTGTAAAGCTGAAATAAGAGCTGTAAAGCTGAAATAAGAGCTGTAAAGCTGAAATAAGAGTTGTAAAGCTGAAATAAGAGTTGTAAAGTTGAAATAAGAGTTGTAAGGTTGAAATAAGAGTTGTAAAGTTGAAATAAGAGTTGTAAAGTTGAAATAAGAGTTGTAAAGAACTTTACCGACTGGGTGAGGGTGAGGGGGAAAAAATTCCTCCCCTCATTTTCTTTTCTCACTGTGGCCCTAATACTCCGTCGTAGACTTTATTCTAGAGCTGAACGATTTTAGAAAAAGATCTAATTGTGATTTTTCTGGCAGATATTGTGATCTCAATTCAATTTACAATTTTATTTAAATCAAGCTTTAGTGAAGTTTTCCCAATGTCCGGCAGAGAATTACATCAAACCATCAAAACATCAAAAGTTTTTACTGTAATACAAGGATGGGAATGAAGGTAAGAATTATTTTTAATGTTTAGATAAAAAGTTCAATATTTTGAGACGAAAAGTGGAAACTTTGAAAAATAAAGACAAAATTCTGAGACAAAAAAAGTCAATATTTTGAGATTTAAAAAAATCAAAATGTAATGCAATCGATCCAACATTATGTGAAAAAGTCTAAACTCTCACATTAAGGGTCAAAATTTTAAGAGTAAGACAAATGTCTAAGATGAAAAAATCAAATTTTTGAGATTAAGCATCAAAATTTTGAAATAAAGGCAACATTTGAGATAAAAAGTTGAAATTTTGATATAAAAAGTCACAATTCTAAGATTTAAGTCAAAACTATAATAAAGTAAGACAACATTAATAAAAGGCAAAATTTTGAAAAAAAAAGAAGATTTTGAGATAAAGAGCCAATTTTTGACTTTTCTTAAAACCCTTAGTCAAACACGTCCAGTGAGTCTGAACGTTAAATACAACTCTCACTATTTTCAAACTGGACTTTTTAATCATATTTTTAGTTTAACAACTGAAGAACAAAAAGAGCCATCGTGCAAGATAACTGTTTTATGTCAACAAAGATAATTAAAATACAAAACAATGAAAAAAACCCTAAATTAAATAAGTGATAATATGAAAAAAAGGATTTTTCCCAACAGTTTTGCAATTAAACACGTGTGTGTGTGTGTGTGTGTGTGTGTGTGTGTGTGTGTGTGTGTGTGTGTGTGTGAAACAGCTGACACTAAAGATTCTGGGTCAGTCAGGAGCAAAAAAATTGCAGTTTTGGCGAAAACATGATCATAATGTTTGAAATCTACTTTATTCTACGTGAACTTTCAAAGTCAAAAACATTGTTTATCCCCAAGAGACACTTAAAGACACATAGAGCTATAAACAATGTAAGAAATTGTTGGCAAATAAGAGCAAAACAGCACAAAGCTCATTATTGAGCTGAAGATTTGGTCGACTGCTTAAAAATAATGCATCTGGGAAAATAATGAAAAACAAATTGTTTGGACACAAAAAATACAAAAAAAAACACTTAAGTCATAGAAATACTTACTAATAAAATGTTAACTAAATACTAAAGCAGCAGCATTTTAATCAGTTTTTATTTTATCTGTTATTAGACATTTCAGACTCTTTTTGATTCCTTTAACTTAAACGTTTGTTTCTCAGCCTCCCGTCCTCTAAAAGAGTCAGACGTCGATCTGTTCGGTGAATTAAAGTTTCCAGATGGATTCAATCAGACTCCTGGATTTGATTTTAACACCTCTGAAGTGTTTTTACAGCCGTGACGTCCCCTGAGCTTCACACCTGTTCACGACTGCAAACAAGCATCAAATCTGCAGCACAGGAGCATTTTCCTTCACCTCTGAGCTTCAGGATGGAGAAACAGAGAAACAACTTACAGGAAACTGAACAAACGACAGATCAACGAGTCACTGAACTTCATCATCGGACTGTGTTTGCAAAGAGCCTTTCCAACAGCTTTAAAAAGACGACTCAAATCACACTTTTGCAAAATCATTTCCAAGCTCTTCCTGCAAAGAGCAGCATGAGAAAGATCCCAGGAACCAAAGGTGTTTTCATGAGAACTGGAAATCTTAATGCGCTCATACAGAGAATTTTAACATGATTTTAGGAAAAAAGTGCAACAGCACAGCAGCTGTAAAAGAGAGGGAGACGGTGTGAGAGAACATCGCTGCTCTGGTCAATACGTAAGTTTAAATGTAGTCCAACAATCACAGTAATATTACAGGGAAAACTGCTGAATGTAGATCATTCATTTATTTTATTTAGGTGCAATCCTGCGGGGGAGAAGCNAAAAATATTAAAAATATTAATATTGATAATGCTGCACCTTCATCAACGAGTTCATTGTCAAAAGTTCATGCTACGTTTGTGACAAAAGTGGACTTGTATGTTTCTTAAATAACAGACAGCAGAGCCGTGTTACGCCAAAACTCGCCGCTGACTGAAAGAATGAGGAAATCAAACATGGTGTGTGGTTGAAAGAGGGCGGAGACAGAGAGAAACTCCAGGTTCATTCACAAAAACCTGGTTAGTTTCACAGCGTCTGTTACTACGGTAACTGACCCAGAGCTGAAGTTACCTCTCTCTGTGAAACAGGTTAGAGTTTCTCCTCTTTCTCTGTTTGAGTTACCTCCATTTGTGAAAATTCAGAGTTTCCCTCATTTCAGAGTTAAGAGACTCAGAGTTTTCACTAAACCTGCTCTTTTAACCTTTGAGCTGAATCTGTTTATTTTGATTGTGATTTTCTGACTTTCTCCGTCAGTGTCAGGCTCTGTTTTCTCTGTTTTCTCTGTTTTCTCTGTTTTCTCTGCAAACATCTGCGCTGACATGTCTCAGAAAGATGACTTGTTGTTGATAAAGTGTTATTTTCATATTCTTCTTGGAGAAAGCCTGGTTCAGCCCTCTCTTGTTTTTCTGCAGTCCTCCCTCACACTCTTATGTAACCAGCGTTTTGTTCCTGCTGAATGTTTGTTTGGTGAATTAATAAAGTATTAGCATAACTGATGAAATATTTCCAGGTTCTTCTGAGAACAAGAGTTGATGATGATGAAGTTTCTCTGTCACAGGAGCGTCAGGATCCTTTGACATTTCCCGCGTCGCTCAGAGTCGTCTCCATCAGAGGACGATCTGCTCTTTTTTCTTTTTTTATTCTTTTTTTTTCCTCCGCGGATGAAACAATCGTTTCTGACTGATCGACACGACTCTTCATTTTCTCGGCTTGAAAGAAACTCCTCTCACTTTCTTCCAGCTCCTCATCATCTTCATCACGCTGTCCACCCACACGCTGCACCCTGCAGCCCAATCCTCCTGTTTGCTCTCCTGGGCTTCCCCTCAGGCATTCTGGGAAATGTAAGAAGCTGCTAAGTGAAGCTGATGATGAAGGCTGAGGGAAATAAGGTACAATGAAAACAAGAAAAATAGGAATATTTCTTCTGCCAGGAGCCGAGTGGGGATAGAAACATGCGCCGATAAGACACCTGAAGGTGGAATATATTTCTCTAAGTTTGATGGCGGGATGGCGTGGGCGGGAAGTAGGTGACTGCTCTCTTTTCTCAGAAACACTTACATCTCTGCATTGACAAATACTTCAAGTCTCTTCCTTTGTGCAGAGTTTGTCTCTCTTACAGAAACGCTGCTCTCTAAACGTATTAACGTGAAGGGGCTGCAGCCTGCAGGGACGCTCTCTGTTTACCTTAGTTAATGTTGTTTTCTGCCCATAAAAGATGCACGTACTATAAGGTAATTAAACACGGTGATAAAACGCCGCCACAACACAAGAACAGAGCAGAAACACAATTTGTGCAGCAGAGATAAATGATGAAGAAAAGAGGAGAGCTGTAATAACGGCACAAGCCCGAGCGAAAGCCAAATAAAGAACGTCCTGATAAGGCGGAGCCGGATTAGATAACAACATCTAAATGACTCTGAGAAAGCACATGATGGACGATGGCAGAAAAACAACTCTGATTATAAAAGAGAGGGAGAATTAGAGAGAGAGAGAGAGAGCAGGAGGAGGGAGACGCTGGTGACACTTCAAGCTGTTTTGTTTCAGCAGCAGAAACGAAGGAGTTTCTCAAACAACAGGAAGCCGTCGACTCAGAATGTGGATAAACAGAAGATTAAAAAATACTCAGAGAGAAAGAAAAACAGGCCCAGAGACAAACACCTGAGGACGTTCATGTTAAAGTGTTTACTTTAAATAATTAAAAGTTAAAGCTGAGATTCAATCAGTGATTTTTATTACGCTCAGATCCAAACTGATGATGCGTTTGTAAAAGAAACTGCACAAAACCGTCTGTTTTAAAAGGAACATGAGAGATGATTGCATCGCTTTAAGGGGTCCACACCCACTACAGAGCCTCATGTTGAGGAATTTTCATTGACATTGAATCAGCCTCTGATGTGATTTTACACTTTTGAGTCTGGTTCTGAATCCAGGACTCCACGCGATAGAAATTTTGATTTACATAGATCATTTTTATGCTATTTTATTCTCAAAGCACTCTACTATATATTGACTAAAGATTTTCAACAGCAATATTTCATTAATTTAGATCTAAGATGTTTGAGTGTTCCCTTTATTTTCTGAGCAGTGTACCTAGAAGTCTCAGACTGATTATTAGAGAACAGAACCAGGAGAAACAGTCCGTCAGTTTGACACAGAAACAATATTTTTTTTAATGTATTTCTTATTTATCCCATTAGATATTTTTCTGTCAGTGCTGTGTTGGTTATTGTAACTGTTGTAACTGTACTCTGCAAAAATACAGAATAAGTCGCTCGCTCTGTGTTGACTCCAGTTTGCTCTGAGTGCTGGCCAATCAGAGTGAAGGGGGTTTGTGGAGTGGGGAGCCTTAAAGGGACAGCAGCTGAACAAAAGCCTCGTTTCCACCAAGCGGATCGGTTCGGTTCGTCTCGGTGCAGCATTTTGTGGCGTTTCCATAGACTAAAACCAGGACAGGTCCCCTAATAAGCGACCCGTACCGCTCCACTCTTCAGTTCCCTTCTGTTGGGGTGCCAAGCCGCTCCAAACCGGCCCCAGGGGCGGGGCTATAATCACCGCAGTACGATGATTGGTCTAAAGATCAGTAACTTCCTGTGTGACAGCGGAAATAAAGAACAACACAACCCCTCAGCAGCCTTTCCTGAAACAAAGCTTCACTGAGTTATGGAATAAAGAGCCACAGCTGATCACAAAGTAGAAGAGTTTCTGGATGTCCTCCATCTTTCTCTTTGTTTACAATGCCTCAAATTACTTTTTTGTTGCATTTATTTGCGGGGTACACTGTGTAGCGCTGCAGTGACGTCACGCTGTTACGTAGCTGACGCGGCTCTCGACATCCGGCCCATCAAGCAGGGAACGGTTGGCTGTGGAAACAGGATCAGGCTTTACTGATCTGACCCATACCAAACTGTACTGATCCGTACCAGACTGCCTGGTGGAAACGAGGCTAAAGTGTTTCATAAAAACAGAGATTTTTTATCTGTAAATGATGTGACCATACTACAGGGGCCTCAGAGGGACAGACAGAGCCGCTGCTTGCCAACAGGCGAGGCAGGCAGCTGCTTGGACTTGACTCCACAGTAATGTCTAAGATGTAACAACTGCAGTGACCATTAACCCCATGATCCACATCAAACAATTTGTGACCAAATTGCAATGACATCTTTGACGGATACCCCCCTAAAGGGGCCCCATGTCATCCTTCAGGCCGTTACTTTACTGAAGTTTGTCAATCAACGTATGAAACCGACAACAACAACACAAGATGAAGAGGAGCTACCCTTCAGGGAGCGAAAAAAGATAACTTTGGAGAATATTTACAACTTAAATAAGCCACAAACATAAACTTTGATAACAAAGGTGAAGTCCTGGCTACTGTTTTGGTAAAAACACACATATTGTTTTTAAAAGTTGCATTGTTCTGTTGCTCTTTTTGTTTGACATATTTGTATTTTTTTGCTGTAAATAGTTTTTAATGATGTAATCCATTCAAACACTGTTTTCCCTGTTTTTGCACAACTTTCAAAATATTCAATAATAATAATATATTCTTTAAGAAGTTTGAGTGTCTGACGTTTTTTGTTGATTTCAGATTATTATGTCAACACTTGTCAAAGGGAAATTTCTGCTTGGGGCCCCATCACACCCTAGAATCGGCACTGGGCACAGAACAAAGACTAAAATAGCAGCAAACCTTCTCTTTAGAGATGAATAGTCGCGGTGTTAAAGGGTTAAACTGTCGACCTTGAGCCGTTGGTATTGGCCACACTTCTTCCTTATCTAGGTTAAAGCAGACACAACAATGCGCCTGCTCACGCTGCAGCAGCATAAATCAGTCATTGTTCGCTTCAGTGAATGCACTAAAGCTGATATCACAGCGACGCGCTCACACATCGATTCTGCATCATGTGGAGCAGCAAACGGAGCCGGAGGGAAGTAGGACGGCATCAAAATAACGACTGAGATGTTTCCACTTCTGGTTTCCAGGGGAACATGTGTCCAGCTCTCCCTTCACAAACCCGTGGGAATAAAACTCACTTATATAAGAGGAAAAGCCGGAGCTTACACGTCCAACAGGCCTCCTCATGACCAACCTTAGAGGGAGAAGCTGAGCGAGAGAGTTGACGTGAGGTTAAGCTCCTTCCTCCGTCATGTGCTTCATTCTTTAAAAACAGGCAGGGATTAGCTCAGAGATGAGCCGTAAAGAAAGAGGAAGAGCTGCAGGAGGTGGGAGGAAGACAGCGCTCAGGTGTCACAGGTGTCTCTGCGTCACCGCCGGCCCCCTGCTGGTCAGCACCTCTCTGACTGACAGCTGGATTAGCATTAGCAGCAGCTACACAACAGCGGATCAGCGTTGGTGCAGCCTGACGCCGCGCACAAAGGGATTAGCTTTAGCATGAGCTAATGCTGCCGGCGGGGAGATTAGCATTAGCTATAGCATGGCTTTAAGCTACGATTAGCTGGCGTCTGACTCGGCGCTGAATGAGAGTCCGTGATGAGCAGCCTATAGGAGCACAGAGTCAGGATTTAGACGATTAACAGATTCACTCATTTACATAAGAATCAAACAAAAGCAGAACCATGAGGCGGAGGAGACGTTATTGTGATCAACAGAAGTGATAAAATACTTTATAATCAGAGGGAATTAGTCTAAAAACATCCTCAAAAATGCAGAGCAGAAAATCGATTGGATGTTTATTACAACTAGAGAAGGTGCTGCATTTCCTTACAAGATATTTAATTTCATCGCACAGCAGCAGCTTCATCCAAGAAACATAGAAAGACAAAGGGCCTCATTCACAAAACGTTCGTACGCACAAATTCGTGCCTAAATCATGCGTACGAACGTTTGACGCACAAACCTGTGATTCATCAAAGTTTTTGATGGAGAAATGCTGTACTGCTGTACGGCTGTAATCTATGCTATCATTCTGACGTCAAGGACAGACTGCTCATGCAGAAAGTATCAGTTGTTTACAGAATGTGGTTACATGATGTCCATTCAAATATGATCTGTCTGTTAACTGCTGGTTTTTACATGACTAATGACTATACGATCACGCCCATATGATGATTTCACTGTGAATAAAGAGCTGAACAACGGGGAAGTCTTTGAAGCTGATAGGAGTCAGGGTGCTGGATGCACCTCTGATCAGACTTCCCTTTTGCAAAAGCATAAACTGAGAATCTGTGCCTTGGAGCTTCTTTCGACACCCGCAGCAGCTGATAGCCAGTTGGGTGCTTAAACCCAACATTTCTCTTACCTGAATTTCTTCTTACTTTGTGAACAAATGTAGAACCTCCTCAGACCACGAGTACGCACCAATAATGAATGATCAGCTGTTTAGATAACTTAAAACACAGACTCTTTTCACTAAAAACATAACATTTTAAAACTACTTTCAGTAAAAGAAAAAAGCCTTAAATAGAATTCATTAATAAAAACTGTGCATTGACTAAATTTATTAAATAACCATGAAACTGACACATTTTCATCCTCATCATGTTTATAATATTGAATCTGAAATAAAATACTTAGTTTAGATTAAAATGAATCAGAATGTCACATTATTTTATGTTGATTAAATCGTCGACTGCTCTGACAAACAGTTTCATAAAGTTGTACAAACTGAATGAAGATATAAAATAATTTGCTTCTTCTTATGATTTCTAACATTTTCTGAGTAAATGACGCACACACAGCTCAGCTGTTCACTCAGATTTATTTACCTGTTTGTAAAAATATCCAGCAGCTGTTTTAATGTGTTATTTATGTCACGGATACACGGTACGATCTCCCTCACAGCACCAGGAGAATCAGCTGATCATTTATCTCCGGTCAGGACGAGCGTCTGCAGACGAGTCTCTGAGACACCGAGAGAACGAGCTGTGAGGTTGATGCTGATGATGAGGACCTAAAGGAAGACTGCTCCTCCTCCTGAACCTCTGAACAGATGTCCTTATATGGATGAATTGGGGCGTGGTTTATGTTAATTTCAGGATGCAGGAACGCGCCTGTGGATTTAGAATGATTCTGATTCACTAATATACGCTGGAGCGAACAGAAACAGCTGCTGCACACGTGTCATGAATCCGACGGTGATTTTGCGTATTTCCTCATTTCGTGCGGGGAGTAAGAACATTTCTACACATTTATTCGTGAATGAGGCCCAATGTCGTATAACAGAGCGAGGACAGGAGCAGGAGAAATGAGGGTCAGCCAGACTTGCACATGTGGGAGGGGGGAGGGTGTCACAGCACAGACACTGAGGGACTTTATCTCCACCCAGACTCAGCATTATCTCTACAGTCTGATGACGACGAGGACGTGACTGTTGCCGTGGAAATGATTTGGAAGAGTTCTAATCCAGTGACAAAGTTCACAGGAGTATGGGGGGGTAGGTAGGACTGGGCATCTTTCTGCGTAACATCCATGTTTTGAAATGCTGAGCCTCATTTTAGCATTATTGCAATTACTTGCAGCAAATGCTGAATGCTGAAATGCAGAGCCACATCCCTAACCATAACATCTCCGTTGTTTTTACTAACTCTGAAGGTCTTCAAGTGACTTTTAACTCCTCGCGCTATGACATCATCAGGCTCTTTAACCCTCTGATGCATGAATTATGAAAGTCAGTGTCAGGATTTTTCCCTTGAGTGTTTTTATTTGTCTTAAGGCATGAAAAACAGTTTTACATGTTTTTTCTTTGACTTCTTTTCTTTTCTTTTTTTGGTAATTTCATGAATTATCTTTTTTTATTCATGCTTTGCGAAACATTTTGACTCTTTCATCCATTTTAACACTGAATGATTTATAGTTTATAAACTTTTTTTACCCTCAAATGTTTGTCTATAACTTTTCTAAAAATATATATGTTAGGAAAAAGAATAGAAAACATTTTTCAGGCCCTAAGAAGAATAAAAATATCCTGACACAGGTTAATATGAATTTCCACCACATGAACCAATGAATTGAGGAGTAAATAACTTTTAAATAGGTGTAACTGTAGTGACCACTATGACCACAGGGTTAATCTGAATGTAAACAATCAGGTTTCTCTCTGTCACTTCTGAAGTCCAGCAGGTCTTTGAAGAAACTTTCTTTATGAACCGGGAGCAGAAAGAGTTAAACTCCTGAAGGTTTAGAGACGTAGAAAAGCTTCTGTCACCTTTAAAATAAGGTTTTTACTCTGCAGCTCGCAGCCTCAGAAAACGTGAAAATCACACCAGAAGAACAGAGGTGATAAAACTATTTCTCTCTCTTTCACTTCATGTGTCTCCACTCACTCTTTTAATGACTTGTAATCACCCGCTGAGTTTATTTTGGAGCGATGAGACCTCAGCAGATGATTCACACTCATTTCTGTTTGGAAGTTTAGTTTTATGAGATGATGTTTTTTTTTAACGCAGCAACGAGGAAAGAGTTACAGCATCTGAAACAGAAACGTTTCCAGCACGACTGTCAGGGTGGCTGTTAGCTTTATAATAAAAAAAAGGTTTGAGTTCAGCAAAATGTTGTGTGATGTAAGAGGAGCAGCTGTCAGGTGTCAGGTGTAATTACAGAGGAGCTGACAGTCATGAAATAAACGTGTTTGAAGAGAGTTACAGTAAGTCCTGCTGTTACAGAGCAGGAACAAAAGAGATCAAAGTGTCGGAGTCTCACACCACAAAGAGAAACAGAGAGAGAGAGAGTTATTATCAGGGCGTTCATTCTTCCATCCTGCTGAAGCTCAGTGAAATAACTCTCTGAAAGATGGCGAAGTCGCTGTGGCACAAAGCAAAAAGATGCAGTTTTCTGTTATTATCTCGCCCCAAAATCACAGCACAACTTTATAATCTGTGTGTCGTCGACTTTCAGGAAACGCCGCAGCAGAAAAGAGACAGGAACATCACACCTGGAGGATTTCTGTTTTCACCTCCTCCTCTCTGCTCCCACTTTGACAACATCGTCTGCTCAGCGCGTTCGGAGCACGACGCAGGTTCAGGAGTAAAAACATCAGCTTGTGTTTTGTTTATTCAGGCAGTAAATGCTGGAGAAAGAAACCTCATAAAGGAGATTTGCTCCAGTGTGATGAGATCATCACAGGCTCCCCTGAGACGAAAGCTTTAACTGGTTTGATTTCACGTGTTTGCATCACATGCTCGCTGCCCAGCGCTAATGAGGCGCCGTCATTGTCTCTGTGCATAAATTAGCTTTGTTTCTGGAGCCTGGAGCGTTGCATCACCTCAGATCTTTACATTTCTGCAAAAGCAAAACATCCAGTCTTAAAGTGACGGAGGAGAATCAGTCTGAGGAGGATCACAGCGCCACCTGGAGACTTTACCTGATACAACGTGACCAAGTGTTTATAAACAGTTACTGTTGTTAATAAATGTGACAACGATAAAACTTTAGCTTAGCTCCTCACAGCTCGGTGCTCTGAGACATGTCAGTAACGTTCGTGAATCCTGGTTGATATTATATGTATGTAACTAAGCCTTTAGCTCCTGTTTTAGCCTTTAGCTCCTGATTTAACCTTTAACTCCTGATTTAACCTTTAGCTCCTGATTTAACCTTTAACTCCTGATTTAACCTTAACTCCTGTTTTAGTCTTTAGCTCCTGTTTAAGCCTTTAGCTCCTGATTTAACCTTTAGCTCCTGTTTAAACCTTTAGCTCCTGATTTAGTCTTTAGCTCCTGTTTAAGCCTTTAGCTCCTTTTTAAGCCTTTAGCTCCTGTTTCAGCCTTTAGCTCCTGTTTTAACCTTTAACTCCTGTTTTAGACTTTAGCTCCTGATTTAGCCTTTAACTCCTGTTTTAGTCTTTAGCTCCTGTTTTAGCCTTTAGCTCCTGTTTTAGCCTTTAGCTCCTGTTTTAGCCTTTAGCTCCTGTTTTAGCCATAAGTTTTGTTTTAACTTTTTGACCCTTGCTCAGCCTCTCGCTTTTGTTTTAGCCATTGGCTTTTTTTAAGCCTCTAGCTTGTGTTTCAGCATCAAGATGTTGCTTTTTTTTTCCTCTTTAACCCGTGTTTATCTTCTAGTTTGTGTTTTAGCCTTTGTTGATGTTGTCATAGCGATATATGGCGTGCTGTAACTCCAACACATCTCTATTAGGCAGCTGAGAATTATCCTTCAGAAATAACTTTTTTAAATGCTGATTATCTCATTTAAGTTGTAGATTATGATCAGGTATTTATCTAAATATCAGACTTTTTATAGATTCCTTAGAAACTCCTTCCTGGGACTTTAAATATTTGACATTCGGGGATGTATTCAGTCATTTAACGTGCATACATGAGTGAAGTTGATCTTCTTCTTCTTCTGCAGCTACAAACTGACGTTGGGATGAAGGATAAGTGTCCTTTTTCTAAATGCCTGATGCCGCCCACGCTGCCGTGGCGGCGGCGGCGGCGGCGGCGGCTCAGACCTGTTGTTTCCCTCAGTAACAGCCTCTTACAGTCACTGCACAGATGTCTGAACGTTTCCTCCTGAAGCTGCTTCACTCCCCGTCTCTGCAGCTTTAACATGCTGCACTCAGTGACTAACACTGCACACACACACACACACACACACACACATGAGCACAGCAGATCCTCCCACACACACACACAAACACACACACACACACACACACACACACACACACACACACACACACAGACTATCAGGCTCAGAGCAGAGACGCTGAGTTGTCTGAGTGCAGGTTACAGAGATTAGGGTGATGAGCTGTGTGTTCTCTCTCTCTCACACACACACACACACACACACAGACACACACACACAGGTCCGTGGGAGGACTCTGAGCGTGGACAAATCTCCTGCCATGTTTCCTGTGTGTCTGTCTGTGTGTAATCTGTGTCTTTTCTCCTGGTGTCTCTGCTTCATACATGTGTGCAGCGCTGATACTAACAAACCCACACAAAGACATGAAGCAGCTTTACGAGTGTTTCTCAGGCTCCGCTCTTTAATTCCATTCAGCGTATTCAGAGAGGAAACATTTCTCTCAGGCTCAGCGCTCAGAGTGGGAAGCTCNACACACACACACACACACACACACACACACACACACACACACACACACACACACACACACACACACACACAGGTCCGTGGGAGGACTCTGAGCGTGGACAAATCTCCTGCCATCTTTCCTGTGTGTCTGTCTGTGTGTAATCTGTGTCTTTTCTCCTGGTGTCTCTGCTTCATACATGTGTGCAGCGCTGATACTAACAAACCCACACAAAGACATGAAGCAGCTTTACGAGTGTTTCTCAGGCTCCGCTCTTTAATTCCATTCAGCGTATTCAGAGAGGAAACATTTCTCTCAGGCTCAGCGCTCAGAGTGGGAAGCTCAAACGTCAAAATGATGTTTTTTCTGCAGAGAAAGAGACGTCACCTCCGTTAAAGAGCAGGTTTTCTGTTTCCCACACGTTAAACACACATATAAAGCTCCAGTCCTGCAGGTTCAGACTGAGATTTCACATATTCATGTGTCGTAAAAATCCCTGAATCTGTCAGAAAACCGATAAAAACACTTCACTCTACAAATATAAAGCAGCAGATCTGAACCAATCACAGCCTGATCAGAGCAGGGATCAATAAATCTGTCAGCTCAGAGCAGTTAAGGTTTAAATAACCAACCTCAAATTATTCAAGGTTTAACCAACTTAACCCACAGAGTTAATGGCATGGAGAGAACGTACGACATAAAAACTAGTTTACAATTAAAAACTAGTTTACCATTAAACTGGTTAACCTAGTAACTGAACTGTTCTCACTATTGGATCAGAAAGGAAACTGATGTTATTGATACAAACTGGTAAAAATATAACTGATTAAAATACAAACTGGTTAACCTACAAACTAATTGTATCTATTAATGTTTTACTTATAAAATAAATAACGTACAAACTGGTTAACCTACAAACTAATTGACCTGTCTACAAATGCTTAACTTATAAAATAAACAACCTAAAAACTGGTTAACTTATTTATTGATTAACCCACAAACTGTTTAGTCTATAAGCTGGTTAACCTTTAAACTGCTTTACTTATATACCGGTCAATTTACAAACTGGTTATCCTTTTTATTGATTAAACTACAACCTAGTTAACCTATATACTTATTAACCCATGAACGAATTAACCTATAAAATGAACAACCTAATAACTGGTTTACCTATCAACCGGTTAACCTACAAACTTATTAACCTATAAACTGGTTAACCTATAAAATGAATAACCTACAAACTAGTTAACCTAAAAACTGGTTAACTTATTCATTGATTAACTTACAAACTGATGAGTCTATAAGCTTATTAACCTTTTAACTGCTCTATTTATGTATTGGTCAATTTACAAACTGGTTAACCTATATATTGATTAACCAATCAACTGGTTAAACTATGAACTGAATACTCTAAAAACTAGTTGACCTACAAACTAATTAAGCTATAAAATGAATAACTTATATATTGATGAGCCTACAACCTTGTTAGCCTTTATACTGATTAACCTATAAACTGATTTATCTCCAAACAGGATGACCAATACTAGTTAACCTTCAAACTGGTTGGCCTACAAACTTGTTTACTTTTAAACCTGTTTAACCCACAACCTGATGAAACTACAAACCATTTAATCTATAATATTATTAACATACAAACTGGTTAACCTATTTACTCGTTAATCTACTAACTGGTTAAACTATTTACTCGTTAATATACAAACTGGTTAACCTTCACTAATCACTGCTGAACATTAAGAGTCAGAAAAGACTTGAATAGAAAGTAAACGTGTTTTTCTCTGACGTCACTAAACACGACACTAAACTTCTCACTTATTAAAAAAAACAAAGTTTGGTGAAAAGTTTTGGAGGAAAATTGGCAAAAGAAGAGTGAACTTCAACATGTGGACAAACATGTAAAGAGTGACGAGTAAATAAATAAATAAAAGTAAACCCTGACCATGTGACTCCTCCTTTCGTCCAATGAGCTTTGAGGCCTTTAACCCTCAGCAGGAAACTTCCTGCTCAGGTTTCAGGAAGCTGCTTCCACCGGACGTCGATAAAAATGTATTTCAGTCAGCAGCTCTAATCAGCTGAGCATGCTGGGAAACATGAGCTGCTCCTAATTACCTGACCCACACACACACAGGTGCACACACACACACACACACACACACAGGTGCACATATGTGACCTCTGGAGGGAACATATGGACACACATGAGCGTGTGAACATGTGAACATGGAGCTGAGCCTCTCACATTATTCCACCTTTAAAAATCCACCTTAGTTTCATCTGATCAGCTCTTACAATCACAACCCCCCCCACAGCCCTGAGCCCCCCCACAGCCCTGAGCCCCCCCCACATCNTGTCTCCTCTCAGGGCTGATGGTTGTGGGCGCCGGGCGCTGTCAGCGCTGACGGATGGCGTGCGTTCGATCCCGTCTGCCTGTGATTGCCGGGGTCTTGTTATCTGTCATCGCGCTGAAGGAGAAACTCAATCTCAGTTCCAGACGCAAACTGGTTTCCCCGGGCGCCGCCCCCTCGCCGTGGATACGACGTGTAAAGTGGCGCCTGTGCCGCGGCGTTCAGCCAACGACCCGCCATCTGTCAGCGTCAGTCAGTGTCCCCGAGTGTGTGTGTGTGTGTGTGTGTGAGGATAGTGTAAGGAGAAATATGGTGTGTACACAGCAGTGTGTGTTTATGTTCTTAAGTCGTTTATCAGTGTCAGTGTCAAGGTGTGTTACCTCTGGATGCAAATACACACTCTCATTGTTCATGCATGGATGACTCTGTGTGTGTGTGTGTGTGTGTGTGTGTGTGTGTGTGTGTGTGATTCTTGACCTGTCTCATCTCTTTGTATTTAGTCTCTGTTGATGCCAGTTTGTTGTTGAACTATAGTGACCAAATCCTAACCCACTTATATGAGAATATCAGCTTTTTAACCTCAAAAAATTCACTTTTAATCTCATTATCTTGACTTTTTATCTCAGTATTTTCTATATTTTTTATCTCACATTATTGTGTTTTTTTTCTGAATTTTTGTCTCTCAATCTTAAAAAATGGATGACAAGCCAAAATGTTGTCTTAAAATCTCTAAATTCAGGCAATTTATCTCAACATTTCTTCTTTTAATCTCAGAATTTGTCTTATTTTATCTATAAACAAAATCCAAAAATCTTGACCCATACAAAAATTTTTGGCTTTTCATCTCAAAAACTTCACTTTTAATCTTAAAATTTTGCCTTTAAAGCTCAGATTTTGTCTTTTTTTTTGTCTTTTAATCTCAAATGATGTTGTTTTTTTTCTCAAAATATTGTCTCTTACTGCTTATAAAAATAACTTTAATTTTTATGACGCCTTTTAAGGAACCCAAGGCCACTTTCCAAAGGTAAAAGGACAAAAAAAAAATTCTCGAAATATATAAAAAACGAAAACAAATTCTGTCTTTAAATCTCAGAATTTTTGTTTTTTATCTCAAAATTTTGTCTTTTAATCTCAGATTTTTAAGTTTAATGTAAAAAAAAGTCTTTAAATCTTTTAATTCAATTTTTTTTCAATCTGTTTTTTTTCCTTTGAATCTCACAACATATATATATATATATAAATTTAAAAAGTGTCTTTCAATCTCAGAGTTTTGTCTTATTTAATCTCAAAATTTTGACCTATACAAACATTTTGGTTTTAAATCTCAGAATTTGACTTTTTTTGACTGAAAATGTTGACTGATATCAAAATATTGGCTTTTAATCTCAAGAATTTCGCTTATTTTATCTCAGAAAGTTGGCTTTTTATCTCAATATTTTGTCTTTTAATCTCAAAATGATGTCGTTTTTTTTCTCAAAATATTGTTTCTCTCTGTTAATAACAATAATTTTATTCAAGGTCGCTTTCCAAAGGAAGAGAGGACAAACAATCAAGTCTCAACATATAGACAAAATCCCAAATTCTGTCTTTAAATCTCAGAATTTTGTTTTTTATCTCAAAATTTTGTCTTTTAATCTCAGATTTTTAAGTTTAATGTAAAAAAAAAAGTCTTTAATCTTTTAATTTAATTATTTTAATCAGTTTTTTTCCATTTGAACCTCACAATATATAAATCATATAAAAAAGTGTCTTTAAATCTCAGAGTTTAGTCTCTCTGTTTGTGTTTTTCTTCAGTTTGATCTGTGTTTCTGTCATTAAACATGCTGTAAAGTGGAAATAACTCCAGATATTGAACAGTTCAAGTACTCCGGGAAAAAGAAAAGTGCTATAAGCTCTTATCCTCAGGATATTGTTTGACCATTTCATGTTTGATAAGGAAAAACGTGGAGCAGGTATTTTCCAGGCTCAGGTGTCAGAGGGTTCAGATGTGATTCCATCTTTAATCTTCTTCTTATCTTCCTCTCCTCATCCTTTCATCCATCTCCTCCTCATCATTTTTCCCTCGTGCCTCCTTTCTGGCTCCGTATCCTTGAATCTTTTCTGTTTGTCCTTCCTCTGTCGTCCTGTGGTTTTTCGCTCTGGCTGCACGTGTCCGTCTCACCTCTGAGTCCCAGAGCGAGCGTCTCTGAACAGATAAGTATGAAGCTATCTTAAGCTCTGCTCTTCTTCCAAGAAAGTCATTTGGTGTCGGGTCGCTAAGTCACCCCCAACAGTCACCCGGCAACCGCCTCTATCACCAGGCGACCATCTATCTCCTCCACCCGATGGTTAAATCCCTCACACACACACACAGGTACACACACACACACAGGAACACACACATGTGGGAATAAACAGGCAAACATACGACACATGAACCATATGTTATTATATATATTTACTGAGGCCAAAGCTCCGTTCAGGGGCACAATCATCAGTTTCATCTCACAAGCACATGCAGTGTTTCTTTCTTATCACACACACACACACACACACACACACACACACACACACACACACAGAGCTACTAAAGTGACTGTGATTATGAAGTGTGTGATGTGTTTCTGTGTGCATCAGTGTGTCGACTTGTTTTATGCATCAGCATGAGGCTGTCACGTGTATTTCTTTTTAACGTGTGTGTATTTACGATCCCGTATGTGTGAATATATGTGTGTGTGTGTGTGTGTGTGTGCAGTTTCCAGCTGTAGTGCAAATAATGTTAGCACAGCACGCTCAGGGCTCAGGCATAAAGGACACAGCTGGGGTGGAAGAAACGCAGGAGAGAGATAAAGATGAGGAGAATGAAAACAGATAAAGATAGAGACAGGACGGTGAAGTCAAAAAAAAAGTAAAAATAAATAAAACCACGACAGGAGAAGAAGAGGAGGTGATAAAGTAGAGGAGGAATGGAGCGGAGTATTCAGTATTCAGGTTGTTGCTGCAGGCTCTGGGAAAGCAGCTGCACACTGTGTCTCTATTAGAGCAGCAAATACAGCAACACAACAGCAGCTACAAGCACCACTACACCTCTCATTACATACAGCTGTGCTCCAACGTTTACACACACACGCAGAATTCATAATGTCTCAGCCAAAAGTTTCATCCTCTGCTGATTTTATCCTGATAACTTTAACACAAGCCGACACAAATGTGTTTGAATGTCTCCTAAAGGTAACCATGGTAACCATCCTCACCTGAGATCTATCTGCTTTAATCAGTGTGTGTGAATAAAAGCTCAGAGAGTTTCTGAGCTCCTGACACACACTTGCATCTTTCATCCAGTGCTGCACTGACATTTCTGGATTCTGAGTCATGAGGAAAGAAAAAGAATTGTCAAAGTTTCTGCAGGAAAAGTGAATCCAACTGTATAAAAGAGGAAAGAGATATAAAAAGATATCCAAGGAACTGAGGATGCCAATAAGCAGAGTTCAAACTCTAATGAAGAAGTGGAAAATGAGGGATTCTGTTGAAACCAAACCACGGTCAGGTAGACCAACAAACATTTCAGCTACAACTGACAGGAAAATTGTTCTGGATGCAAAGAAAACCCCACAAATAACTTCAGCTGAAATACAGGACTCTCTGAAAGAATGTGGTCTGGCTGTTTCAAGATGTGTTACTCAACCAAAGAGACAAACTGTTAAAAACTACCTTTGCAAAAGAAACTATACAAGTGGAGAAATGAGCCAAAAACAGCAAAGAGTAGGAATAAAACTTAGTTTAAGTTGGCAAAAATTGCCAAAAAGCAACAAAATTAGCAAAAAAATTGGGCCAAAACCTGGAAAACACTCAGACAGAAGCAAAAACGGGTCAAAAGTGGCAAAATAATAGGTGGACAGTGACCAAAATGGCCAAAAAGCAACAAAAAATGGCAAGAAAATTTGGGGAAAACGTGGAAAAAATTCAGAAAGTAGATAAAATGGTGAAAAAATAACAAAAAAACAGTAGAATGTGGTTAAAAAAAGGCTAAAGTCAACAAAAAACAAGATAAAAGTTGGAAAATAGTCAGACGGTAACAACAAATGATCCACAAGTGGCAAAAAGAAGTGAAAAGCATCAAAAATGGGCCAAAGTCGACAAAAATGGCAAGAAAATGACGAAACAACCTGGAGAGTCAAAAGGTTTCAAGATGCACAATAAGGAGGCACTTGAGGAAAAATGGGCTGAAGAAAGTCATTTCTACACAAATGCCACAAAGTTTCCTGCTTACAATACGCCAAACAGCACAGAGACAAGCCTCAAAACTTCTGGAACAAAGTCATTTGGAGTGATGAGAGCAAAAGTGAACTTTTTGTCCACAACCATAAACATTGTTCCATTTGGAGAGGAGTCAACAAGGCCTATGATGAAAGGTCCACCATTCCTACTGTGAAACACGGAGGTGGATCACTGATGTTTTGGGGATGTGTGAGCTACAAAGGCTCAGGAAACTTGGTCCAAACTGATGAATGAAGGATGAATGCAGCATGTTATCAGAAAATACTGGAGGAAAATTTACACTCATCAGCCCAGAAGCTGCACATGAGACGTACTTGGACGTTCACACATGACAATGATCCAAAACACAAGGACAAGTCAGAGTTTTGAGATAATAGTTGATAAAAGTCACATTTTAAAGATAAAAACTCAAATCTTAGAAAAAAAAAATCATAATTTTGAGATAAAGCTCAAACTTTGAGCGAGATTTTGAGATAAAAGTGAAAATCCTTAGATGAAATGCAGAAATTAGAGATAAAAAATAGAGATAATTGGTCAAAATTTTGAGAAATGAATTTGAATTTTGGAGTCAAAGATGAAAGAAAACAATGAGGAAAAAGACAGATTTGAATTTTGATTAAGTCAAATTTAAAGACACAAAATTGAAATTTTGGACAATAAAGTCAAAATGTGACATATAAAATTATAGTATAAGGTTATAATTTAAAAATTGTGAGATAAAAAACAAAATTTTGCAAAAAAAAAAAAAGTCCAATATTTGAGATAAAGGACAAAAAAATCGAGAAAAAAAACAACTTTGAGATAAAAAGTCCATATTTTAAAGAAGAAGTCATATTTTTGAAATTAAGATATTAAAAATGTTTGATGAAAAGTCGAAATGTTGGACCTGCCATTGGCTACAGCAGAATAAAGTGAAGGTTCTGGAGTGGCCATCTCAGTCTCCTGACCTCAAACCTGTAAATTCATGCAAGACAGAGCAAGAATTTACAGGAACTGGAGGCTTTTTGCCAAGAAGAATGGTCAGTTTTACCATCTGAGAAAATAAAGACCCTCATCCACAACCAGCACAAAAGACTTCAAGCTGTCACTGATGTTAAAGGGGGAAATACACGCTATTGGAAAAAAGAGTAAACACAGTTGTTTGTTAATAAATGTCTTCATTCAACCACTAACCATGAGTGACAGAAAAGTTTTTGTTTTCATTTATATTCTCTGAATGAAGCCACACGTTTGAGTTTTTTTTACTGGTTTAATGTCACAATGAACTGAACAAACTCCACAGAAAATCTCAGCAAAGAATAGAAAAACAGCAGATGGAGTAAATCGGTTTACGAGTCTTAACTCAGGTTTTTAAAACGACTTCTGATGCTCGTGTCGTTGGGTCCGATCGCTGCTACGAACCTCTCCGAGTGTTTCAAACATTCCTGCAAAGTTTCATCACATTCAGAGAAAATAAGGCCGAGTGGCTTCGATAATTCTTCGACTGTAAAAGAAGAAAAAATACATTCAGCAGATTTTGGTCGGAAACAGAAACATTGGTATGAAACGAGTTTAAAAAAAGTTTAAATTGAAGCCGAGCAGACGTTTGGAGGCTCACTAAGGCATGCTGTCAACACTTTCACTATCACTTCAAGTACACTCTGAAAAGTTAGAGATATAAAACAGGTTTCAGCATCTCGATGAATCAGAGAAACAGGTTAACGTTTGGAAACATGCATCAGAGTCGGGCTGAACGGTTTTAGAAAAAGATCTAAATGCGATTTTTCTGTCAGATATTGCGATTCCAATTCCAGATCTATCACATACTTCTACCAAGTGGTAAACATGTTTAAATCAGTTTAAGTTAAGTTATGTAATCCTCTTATTAAAATGTAGTATTTTAAAAGGAACCCTGACTTTAAGGACTAACAGGCATGAATCTGCTTAAATGTTTGTCTCAAACTAGAATTTGTTGTTAAAATCAAAACTATAAGATAAAGTAAACATGATCAAAATTTTGGGATATAAAATCAAAATCCTGATCAAAAGAGTTGCAATTTTGTAACAATAAATCACAATAACAAGAAAAAAAATGCAGATTTTAAGATAAAAAAGTGAAGATTTGAGATTAAACACAAAATTCTGAGGTATACAGTCAAAATTTCAAAATAAAAGTCCATATTTTGAGATGATAAAGTCAAAACTGTATGATAAAGTCCATGTTTTAATAGAAAACATAAGAATTTTGGCATAAAGTCAATATGTAAAGATATATATACTAAACTCTAAGCTAAAGAGATCAAATAGTGGGGAAAAGAGTCAAAATTTTGAGATAAGAAGTCAAAATTTCAAAATAAAAGTCCAGTTCTTGAGATGATAAAGTCAAAACTTTCTGATAAAGTCCATGTTTTGAGAAAAAAAAATTTAAATTGAGACATTAAGTCAACATGTAAAGATAGATATACTAAACTCTGAGCTAAAGAGATCAAACAATGGGCAAATTAGTCAAAATTGTAAGATAAATCAAAACTATAAGATGAAGTAAACATGATGTGAAAAAAAGTCAAATCCTTGAGAAAACAAAAGTCAAAGTCATAACATAAAAGAGTCACATTTCAGGGATGAATGGCTTAAAATTTGAGATTGAAAGTCATATTTTAGATGATAGAGTCAAAATTTTATGAAAATGTTCAACTTTTTAAGAAATAATTATAATTTATGTTGGATTTATTTAATTTATGGATGCAGGTGCTGATGTATGAAGTTGAAATTTTAAGACAATGGACAAAATTTAGAGATGAAAATTCTAAGCTTAAGAGATCAAATAAGGGGAAAAACAGTCAAAAGTTTAAGATTAAGTCAAAAATTATGAGATGAAAAGTCAAAATATTGAGTAATAAAGTTGAAATTCTGAGACAATAAGTCAAAACTACAAGATAAAAATTCAAAACTTTGAGATTAAAAAGTCACTTTAATGGATGAAAAGTCAAAATTTGAGATAAATAAGTCAAAATTTTAAGATAAAGTCAAAATTCACAGAAAAAACATTGTAATTGACTTTTTTCCCCTATTTACCTGTGTTTTGAAAATATTTATCTTTTCTCCATTTAGAAAACTTATGGTGTTACTCAGACCATGTAATTAAGTTGATTAAGTTTATTTATTCACTAATTTTGGACTCTGCCCTGTTTAAAAATTTGCTAAACCATTTGTTCAAGGAGGTAGTTAAAGGGTTAAAATTAACTAAAGGAATCTTTTGGTGTTTTTGCAAGAATTTAGTTGAACAAATTTGTTCAGATTTGAGAATTTTGCATGTTTTACTTTGAAAAATTTGCAGACACCTTGTCTCCTAGATCAGGAGTTCCCAACCTTTTCTATCTCGGGGCCCACTTTTACGTCCCACTAAATGTTTGTGAACCCCCTCTTACCGACCTCTGACCCCATAAATATGAAGGTTATATAATATATATCGCCTAGTTAGAGCCCAATTTGTAACAAAGACCTGAAATGTCATAAAAACGGTATAACAACTACCAGAAATGTAGTAAATGGTTGATAATGTAACAAAAGTGCTGAGCCAGAAATGTTAAAAAAAAAAAAAAAAAAGTAATAAAACCCAAAATATAATAAGTCAATGATGTTACAGATGCTGATATTTTACTTTTTGCCGTTATTACATTTCAGGCTAAACACTACTTTTGACATTTTAGGTGTAATAACATTCTTAAATTACATTTTGGGTCATTTTGACATTCTTAAGACCAGAACTCATGTTTAATATTTTAATATTGTTGTGAATATTTGTATCTTTATAAAACAGCTCGTGACAAAAATAATAGTTTTTTGGAAATGATTTGGCGGCCCACTTGCAATGCCTCCACGGCCCACCAGGGGGCCACGACCCACAGGTTGGGAATCACTGTCCTAGATTAATAAGAGAATGCTCTTTAAATTTTCTGCCCTGACTTGGTTTTGAAAATGAATTTTCATGCTCGTAGTCTTGATTTTCTAAAGTCTTGGTCGTGGAAAGTGTGTCCTTGTGAAATTTCATGACTAAAATCTGTTTTCACTTGAAATGTGGCGTAAAAGTCTCCAGGTTTTTACCCTCCTCTGTCTGTAAAGTGGCCGATGAACCTTACGAGCAGATTTTTCCAACTTTTCAACATTTTTTCGTTTCTGAAATTCAGCTTTCCGACACTTTGACCCTGAGTGTGACGTCTCAGGGAAACAGCTACACGGTAAATGAAATAAAGTCTGACAGCAACATTCGACGAAGGCGGGTTTGACTCGGCGAACAGTCAGAAGTTTGGTCTCGTCTTTGTCGAGTTTGTTTACGGTGAAAAGCTACGTGGTCCAGGCTCCGCTCACAGACGCAGAAAGATCTGGAAGTTTAAGAAGAGTGAGTGAGTTTAATCCAGCGTGTTTTCCTCGTTAAGTGATGGCTGGTATCGTTTTCCCCGGCCTCGCTGAGCTCATCTCGAACCGCGGCGAAGGAACGCACACCGACCCCATCCTGTTGAGCGAGGTCGCCTTGGTGATGCCTTCGCTGCCCACCGTGGACAGAGGGAAGCTCTCGTAGCTCTCGGCCGCCGCGGCGCCGCACTGGCAGCGCTGCAGCGTTGCCTTCAGCTCCCTCTGGAAGTTGCTGTTGAGGAAGCCGTAAACCACCGGGTTGATGCAGGTGGACGCCATGGCGGTGAGGTGGCAGGCGGAGAAGATGGCGTCGTGCTGGCAGTCGGGGAGGACCTGGTGGTGCCAGTCGAAGAGCGTGTTGAAGACGTTGAGCGGCAGCCAGCACAGGGCGAAGGCCACGACGATGACCAGCAGCATGACGTTGATCCTGTGGGCGCCCTGAGTCCTGCGGCTGCGCTCCACCATGTCCCTGAGGGAGACAGCAGGGGGCGCCGTTAGACGGAAACACCACCACTGAGTCACCACAAAAGCGTCTTATGAGCTTTTCCTACAGCAAGAATTTGATGTTTCCTTCCTAAAACTGGCACAAATAAACCGTAGAATACCTTTTAATATTTAAGTTTTAGCAGTAATGACAATTGTAGACGTCAATAACTGCTTTTTGTTAGAAATCCAAGCTGATTTACTAGTGACAATTCTACTTTAGCTTTAGACTAAAACAGTCTCTAATGTGTTTGTGCTAATGTTGATTCCTGTCCACATGCAGCAGTTATTCTGCAGTGATCTGTTCAAACCTGAGAGTCTATCAATAAAATGAAGAGCCAGGTTACGTTTGCTCTGCTTGGTGAGGTTGGAGTTGGTAGATGAGACCTGGTAGGACACAACCAGGATTCACTAATGGCGCTTTTCCACTCTACAATTCCAGCTCTACTCTACTCGTCTCTACTGGGTTTGGTTCTTTTCCTCTAGCCCGACTACAGACTCACGGTGGGCGTGGATCTTATAACACAGCTGCGCTAAAGTGCTGTGCAGAAGTGCGTGCATGTTCATCTATAACGCCACACAAACATCATTTTGTACTAACATATGTGCCACCGTGGTCTTTAAAGGAAAAAAAAAAAGCTTTAAAAAGATTTCATTAAAGTAATACAGCGGCTCAATGTGGGTCGTCATGACAACGGAGNGCACGCGGAGGAAAACGAAGGAGCTGCTTCCTGACATCAACTCTTCCCTGGATCCAGTGAGATCACTTTAATTTTTGATTTTTGGGCCTGGTATAGCAGAGATTTGTTGTTGATCAATCATTCTTCTTTGAACTGGTTTTCCTTTTTGGTTCCCTGTGGATTAATGGACTGATTGGTGCTTAAAGACTCTCGTGGCAGACAGATCGCTCCTGCACCGACCAACTTTGATTTAATTTAAAAGACTCTTTAAAGCCAACTATCTTTGCTGTTAACTTCTTTTTGGTTTCAAAAGGACTTTTAACTTCTTTAGGAATCATGAAGGACGAACTGAAGAGACACGAGACGCCTGTGGATGTAAAAACTTACAAGAGGAATCAACTTCTTATCCTACGGAAGCTCATTTCAACCAGTTAAAAGACAAAAAAGAACAAAAAAAGGACAAAAAACAAGAAAAACTTCCTCTGTTGTATCTTTTTCTGCCCATATTAATTCAAAATTATGTCATGAAAAGTCAAAATTTGGAGATACAAAGTCTGAATTTGAGTTAAAAAGTCACAATTTTGGGGAAAAAAGTTTAAGACTTGGGTTTAAAAATAAAAATTTGGGAATAAAATTCAATCTTTAAAAGATAAAAGTAATAGTTTTGAGGAAAAAAAAGCTAAAGTCTTATGAAAATAGTCTACTTTTTGAGAAAAAATGTTAAATTCTGAGGTTAATAGTAGATTTTTTTGGAAAATAATCCAAATTTTGAGAAAAGGTCTTGATTTAGATGTTAAAAAGGTTTATATTTTGAGAGAAAAAGTCTCAATCTTGAAAGAAAATGTTGAAATTTGAGCTAAAAAGTCAGATTTTAAAAAAGGAAGGTATAAATTATTAGATAAAAAGTCACAAGTTTAAAAAGGACTTTTAACTTCTTTAGGAATCATGAAGGAGCATTTTAGGGCTGTATTTTGTCTTCATTCAGTCTGGTTCTGTGCCGTCAGGTTTAAATGAGTAATTTTTGGGCAGCGACTGAATAAGGAAACGGAGAACATTCACTAAACAAGTCTCAGTCTTCGACGTCTCTGCTGTAAGAGACTGGTTACTCAGACCGGCAGTCCGTCCACGTCACCTTTTAGTATCAGCTTTACTCTCTTAGAACCAGGGTAGAGCAGGTACTAAAAACTGGCGTCTGACGCGTAGTACCGCGCTGATGGAAACGCAACACAAACCGAGTAGAGGAGAGTAGAGTAGGGCTGAGACGAGTCAGTGGAAAAGGGACGTTAGTTTCCTCTGTTGTTGTTACGGATCAGGCCTTTCACTGACTTTAAAGTGAAATATTTGATAAAAAATCAGGAACCTGCGTCGTCTCAGGCGGAGGAAGATCCTGAGGTAACAGAGCAGCACCAGCAGCAGAGGGAGGCAGTACTGGAACAGCAACAGCGAGGTGGTGTAGGCCAGACGGTGTTTGTCCGAGGGCCACAGCTCCATACAGATCAGATGGTCCCTGAAAAACAACAACAACAACAACAACGATGATGAAATCAGATCTGAACCAGGCTCAAACCGACTTCATTTCTCATTTTCCAGACGCAGAAGAAGAATTAGACAAAGAGAGGAGAAAGAAAGTGGAGCAGCTTTTGTCTACGTTTGTTCAGTGTCGTTCTAATCAAAGGTTTCACGGGTTTAAAACCTGCGACCTTGTTGTGTCTGAGTCTGACAGAATCATTTCCATGAGAAAACGACTAAAAGCCACGTCTGTGACAGAGAGCTGCAGCTGCTTTGTTAGAAACGAGAATCTGACCGAGCTGCAGACGCAAACTGGAGCTTTTTACCTTCAGAGAAAAAAAACATTCACGCTGAAAATGAAACGTCAGCTGCTGAAGTTTTTCTAATCACGAGCTGCAACGTGCAAAAAGAAAAGTTTTTCTACAGAAGAGTTTATATGGAAGCACATTTCAGACAGTTAGATAATAAAGAAAGACACCCAGGCTTTGTTCAGATTGTTTTGGTCCATACAAAGTAAAAATTTAGGGATAAAAAAGTCAAGATTTTGGGATAAAGAGTCAAAATTTTGAGATAAGAAGTCAAAATTTCAAAATAAAAGTCCATATTTTGAGGAAAAAAAGTTAAAGTTTAGACATAAAGTCAATATGTGGGGATAGATATATTAAACTCTGAGCTAAAGAGATCAGATAGTGGGAAAAAGAGTCAAAATTTTGAAATAAGAAGTCAATATTTCAAAATAAAAGTCCATATTTTGAGATGATAAAGTCAAAATTTTTGGTTAAGTCAATTTTTGAGAAAAAAAAGTTAAAATTTCTACATAGAGTCAATATGTTAAGATAGATATACTAAACTCTGAGGTAAAGAGATCAAATAGTGGGAAAAAGAGTCAAAATTTTGAAATAAGAAGTCAATATTTCAAAATAAAAGTCCATATTTTGAGATGATAAAGTCAAAATTGTTTGATTAAGTCAATTTTTGAGAAAAAAAAGTTAAAATTTCTACATAGAGTCAATATGTTAAGATAGATATACTAAACTCTGAGGTAAAGAGATCAAATGGAGGGAAAAAGAGTCAAAATTTAAAGATTACGTCTAAAGTTATATGATGAAAAGTCAAAATTTTGAGATATAAAATCAAAATCCTGATCCGAAGAGTTGCAATTTTGTAACAATAAATCAGAATTACAAGATAGAAATTCAAATTTTTTAAATAAAAACGTGAAAATTTGAGATTTAATACAGAATTCAAATTTCAAAATAAAAGTCCATATTTTGAGATGATAAAGTCAAAACTTTTTGATAAAGTCCATGTTTTAAGATAAATTTTAAGAGTTCGACATAAAGTCAAAATGTAAAGATGAAAATTCTAAACTCTGAGCTAAAGAGATCAAATAATGGGAAAATGGGTCGAATTTAGAGATAAAAATTCATAACTCTAAGCTTAAGAGATCAAATAAGGGGAAAAACAGTCAAAAGTTTAAGATTAAGTCAAAAATTATGAGATGAAAAGTCAAAATATTGAGTTATAAAGTTGAAATTCTGAGCCCAAAAGTTGAAATTTTGAGACAATAAGTCAAAACTACAAGATAAAAATTCAAAACTTTGAGATTAAAAAGTCACTTTAATGGATGAAAAGTCAAAATTTGAGATAAATAAGTCAAATTTAAGGTAAAGTAAAAAAATGTTTATCTTTCTCCATTTAGAAAACTTATGGTGTTACTTGTAATGTAAGACCATGTAATTAAGTTGATTAAGTTTATTTATTCATTTATTTCTAGCTTAATTTAAAGTATTTTTTTTTGCAAAACGGGTCGGCAAAATAAGAAAAACTTCAACCACTATGTGATATTTGGATCTATAATATATTTGTTGTGCGTGGTCTTTAAATGATAATCGAATAAACTGAAGTGAAAAAATTGAATTGGATTTTTTTTTTTTTCATTTTTAATTGGATGTGACGATAAATGAGCTGAGAGCAGAAAAAGACTTATTGTTTTAAAGCAGAGAGAAAGTGAAAGTCTCAGGGTTGGATTCACAGAGAAAAGAATTGGATCAGGTTTTTGGATGTGACCTCTTCTTCATCCCCGTGTTTGTGCACAGCTGCTGAACTAAAGCTGCAGCAAAGGTCTGAGCCCGAACAAACAGAAAATGTGGCCAAAACTGTAACACGTAAACTGAGTCTCAGCTGCGCCTGAGCTCAGAGCAAACACTGAGCCAGAAAATCCCCAAACAGCCGAGCGAGGAGCAGAAACGGGAACAAAAGACTGTCACTACGAGATCCAGCCAAATAAGAGCTCCCCCTAGAGGCCTGGAGGAATTCTGCAAGAGAGACGGGACTGCTACAAGCTTTTTAAAAGGTAATGCAAACATGAAATTTGGCACAGATACTCTCTAACGGCCACGCTTTTGAAAAAAAAAAAATAAAAATAACATTAGACCCTTGCAATTTAAAGATGGTGACCATTTCCAGCGAAAAATAATTATTTCTATTGTTCAAATGGTGACGCAAGCGTGAAATTTGGCACAAATACTCTCTCAGGGCCACTGCTTTTGAAAAAAGTTTCAGGGTTTGTAAAGAGTATTTGTGCCAAGTTTTATGCTTGAATCAGAATATGAACCAATACAATAAAAATGGATGCCATCTTACAAATTTCCAAAGCAAGCACCTTCTTCCAAAACAGTGGCCTTTAAAGAGTATTTTTGCCAAATTTCACTCTTGCATCACCATTTGAACGACAGCAGTGGAAGATATTTGCAGGAAATTGCAGCTACTGTATATTGAAAAATGGTCGCAACCTTGAATTTTCGTGTCTAAGGTTTTTTTTTTTTAAAGAGTGCCACTTGGAGAGTATCTGTGCCAAATTTTACGCTTGCACCATAGTTTGACTGATTCTCTTGAAGAGTGCAATTATCTCCTACACCAAAGCTGATTAATTGGATTTCGATGTTAATTTCTAGATTCGTAAGTGGGTCAACGACAAAAAGAGGGTCTAAAAACATATTTCTGAGAGAAGAATTATGTTTTCTAACAGATTTCAGTAGTTGACCAACATTTCAAAGTTTTTAGGTTCATTATTTTTTAGTATTTTTAATTTGAGCACCCAAAAATGTCAGGTGGTGCAACCAAATATATGAAAATATATTTATATGTTCCTGTTATTTTTTCTGTGTGAAATTATTGGCAAGTATCTCTCAAGTGTCTGTAGTGACTCATACATTTTCATTTTGTGTGTTTCATTTCTTTTATTTGTGANCATAAAATAATGCCACTGTATTTTTAATTTCCATTTACAATAACTGACATTCAATTTTTAGAGTTTAATTACTGTGGATACTTGTCAGGACGGTTGCACCACCTGACATTTTGGGGGTTTGAGGAACCAAAACACAAAAAAACATGTTATATTTTAATAGTTTAAAGATGTGTTCAAATAACACAGGTTTCATAGAATAAAGAAATACATGTGATGAAATACTCAATTCATGATGGAAGGAAATATTGCACTCGGACACAAAAAAAGGGGACGTCACGTCATTGACCCAAGTGTCAGTGTTTCAGGTTGTTCCAGAGTTTTCGATAGTTGGCGCTCACCTGAACGGGTTGGTGGGCAGGCTGATGTTCTGGAAGGGGTCGTTGGTGAGGATGTTGAAGGACAGGAACGGTAACGAGATGAAGCAGGCGACCAACCACGTCAGCCCCACGGCCAGGTACGAGTGTCCGGCTGCCGGGGACCAGCCGGTGGGATGGAGGATCAGCTGGTGGCGCTCCAACGCGATCAGGACCAGAGAGAAGACGGAGACGGTCACCGACATGCACTGAACGAAGGGCGTCACCTGGAGACGGGATCACACGTTTATTAAAAGAGATTTTAAGATTTATTTAAAGTGAAAAAAACTCCAATTCAAGTGAAGTTAGAGTGTTGTGTTCAAACAATTTTATTCCTTTGCTCCTTAAAGAGACAGTGAGGGTTTTCTTTTTTTATCAGCATCAGTGGGTTATTTCTAAACCCTAATCAGGATCGGACCAGATTGATTTACAGCACGCCAAGGTTTCCATGACAACGCCTTAAGATTTAGCTTTGATATGAGAGATGTGTGTTTTCCTGAGCTGAAAATTAATTCTGTGATTTATTTAGTGGAAATAGTGGAAACAGGAGCTGAACTGTCTGTCAGAAAAGAGACAGAAGAGAAGAAGAAAGGTTAAAGGAGAGAGATAGAGCACAGGCTAAAGGCTAAAACATGAGCTAATGGCTAAAACAATGACCTTAAGGCTAAAACATGAGCTAATGGCTAAAACAATGACCTTAAGGCTAAAACATGAGCTAATGGCTAACACATGAGCTTAAGGCTAAAACAGTAGCTAAAGGCTAAAACAGGAGCTTAAGGCTAAAACATGAGCTAAAGGCTAAAAAACATGAGCTAAAGGCTAAAAGAGTAGCTAAAGAGTAAAAAACATGAGCTGAAGGCTAAAAAAGGAGCTAAAGGCTAAAAAAACAGGAGCTAAATGCTAAAACATGAGCTGAAGGCTAAAACATGAGCTAAAAGCTAAAGAACAGGAGCTAAAGGCTAAAACATGAGCTTAAAGCTAAAACAGTAGCTAAAGGCTAAAACAGGAGCTAAAGGCTAAAAAACATGAGCTAATGGCTAATAACAATGACCTAAATGCTAAAACATGAGCTAATGGCTAACACATGAGCTTAAGGCTAAAACAGGAGCTGAAGGCTAAAATCTGAGCTAAAAGCTAAAAAACATGAGCTAAAGGCTAAAACAGTAGCTAAAGGCTAAAACCTAGCTAAAGGCTGAAATATGAGCTAATGGCTAAAAGAGTAGCTAAAGAGTAAAAAACATGAGCTAATGGCTAAAAAACATGAGCTGAAGGCTAAAACATGAGCTTAAGGCTAAAAAACATTAACTAAAGGCTAAAACATGAGCTAAAGGCTAAAACATGATTTAAAGGCTAAAAAACAGGTGCAAAATGCTAAAACATGAGCTAATGGCTAAAAAACATGAGCTAAAGGCTTAAACCTGAGCTAAAGGATAAAAAACATTAACTAATGGCTAAAACAGGAGCTAAATGCTAAAACATGAGCTAAAGGCATTCCTTCCATCATGAAAAAACATTAATGTTAATTGTGATAATGGACCTGTTAGTGTGGATATTAACCCCCTAGTGGCCGCCTGTGGAACTACATCAGTTGTCCTCACCTTGCACAGAGCCTCCCCCAGCACCCAGCGGTCCATCAGCGTGTAGATGACGGTCACGGGCAAACACACCACGCACATCAGGATGTCCGAGCACGACAGGTTGGCGATCAGGATGTTGGTCACGTTGCGTAGCTCCTGTTGCCGAGCGATGATGAACACCAGGCCGGCGTTCCCGAGTAACCCGATGGCGATCACGGCGCTGTAGGCTACGATCAGGAAAGTGGCTCCGCCCACAGAAGGCGGGCACTGGGAGGTGTCTGCCCAATCAGAGGCCTCCCACACGCTGAGGAAGCTGCTGTCGTTGGACATGGCAGGTGGGGGGAGGAGGGGGGAGGAGGGGGGAGGGAGGGAGGGAGGGAGGGAGGGGAGGTGACCCCCCCAGTGTCGGGACTCCGACTCCTACTTGAAGACAGAGGTTTTTCAGCTGCGACTTTGCACTTGCGTCCGCTGCCCTCCTTCGTCGACGACGAGCCGCGATTCTCCAGCAGCTCCAGCAGCACAAACAGGGTCTCCTAGTCTCGACGTCGGCTCAAGTGGACTTTGTGTCTTTTTATCTTTGTGTCTGCTAATGAAGAAGAGAGGAAGATAGATTTTCTCCTCACACAGAAGATAACGTCTCCTTTTTTCCACCCACAGTTCTTCAGAAACATAAAGTGTTTTTCCATATTACCCGTCTAGATCACTGCGCTCTCAGCATGCAGGCCTGCTGACTGTGCCTGTGGTCTCTAAAAGTAGTATGGGAGGTCGAGCCTTTAGTTATCAGGCTCCTCTTCTCTGGAACAACTCACCAGTCGAGGTCCGGGGGGCGGACACCCTCTGGATTTTTAGTAGCAGACTTAAAACTTTCCTTTTTGATAAAGTTTATAGTAAGAGCTGGATCAGGCCTGAACCAGCTCTTAGTTATGCTGCTATAGGTTTAGACTGTCGGGGGGAAACTGAGTGTGATCCGAAGACAAAGGGAAAGAGGAGATAGACAGTCAGATTGAAAATAGAATTACGTGATAATATCAATAATGGGTACTAGGAGACCCTCAGAGACTCGAACAAACATCCAAGTAGACCTAACAACGACAGGATCTACCAGCTGATGTGGGACGACCTGACTCCAGCTGCTGTGGCTTTGACAGTTCTCCAGTTTTTCTTCTCTCTCTCTCTCTCTCTCTCTGTCTAACATGAGTCTGGTTCTGTCTGAGGTTTCTGCCGTTAAAGGGAAGTTTTTCCTCTCCACTGTAACTTTGCTAAAAGCTGCTGCAAAGCTCTGAACTCATGGTGGATCAAGATGAGACAAGATTCCTTATCCTGTCTTGATGTTGGGTCTCTGTTAATAAAAAAAATAAATACTCTAACATTAACAGGTATCAACCTGCTAATGTTTTGTAAAGTGTCTTGAGATAACGTTTGTTATGATTTGGCGCTATATAAATAAAGATTGATTGATTGATTATCAGCTTCAGATCAGCAGAGATGATCGGTCGGGCTGAAATCGCAATTTCTCGATACCATCGTGTTCCATCTCCGAGATCAGAAAGAACCAACATAATTACCCGACTATCGTTCGATTTCGATATCCAACCGCCCGTAAACCCCTTCACAAACTCCTGAGCTTCATACACGCTTTCACCATGCATCATCAGCAAACCTTTCTTCATCTTTGATTCCAGCCAAGATGCCACAACCTTCTCGTTACACTAATACATCAAGTTCTACCTCAGTCTGGCGTACGTCCCATACACAAGTTCACTTCACTTAGATTCGAGCCCCCTGTCAGCCACCATACGGCAAACCAAACCTGTCATCTGAGTAATGGACCACAGGTCTGTCCAAGAGTATCTTCGTACACTATGGAGCCAAATCCAGGCCAAAAGTATTGTAATTTGAAAAAAAGAAAAAATTGAAAAAATAAATTTTTTGCCGTTTTGCACTGACAAACGGCGCGATGCTGCGCTGCGTTCATGGTCTCGTGTGGATTCGGGACACGTCGTTTCTTCGGGTATGGGTGTTAAACTAAAAAAAACTGGCATATTTTCCAGTTTTTATTTATCAGGAACGATCACGAGTTGTCTAGAATTACTCATCAAGGGTATTTTTTGTCATTGGCACCACTTTATTTACAGGTATCAAGAAAATAAAGGATAGAGAAGTGTTGAGTAGTAATCGATCAAAGTGCCCACGTTTCCTGAAGGCAACATCCCTCCCATCCGAGACCACGCCCCCCACGCCAGAACACGGCCAAAAGTTTGAATCTGAAAAATTCAGATCCGAAAGTGAAAAAAAGATCTGAAGGTGAAAAAAAAATCTGAAACTGAAAAAAATGACACATCATGTGTCAAAATATTTTACTGAAAAAAAGTAATCTTACACTTATTTTAAATTCAATAATGTGTTTTTATTTTTAAGAAAATTCAGGAACAAATCTTGAAATTTCAGTTTCAAAATTTATTTTTTCAATTTTTTCTTTTTTTCAAATTACAATACTTTTGGCCTGGATTTGGCTCCATAGTACACTTGTTCTTTCTGAAATATCTTAAATTATGAAGCTGGTTTTTGGGGGTTCGTTGTGCCCGGGAGCTACGGCGGACTCCTTCTCATAGCTTCCCCAAATCGCCTGTGACATATAAGCACGTTTGTATTTACTCATGTAAATAAACCGTTTTAAATCCTATGTTGATGTGTGGTCCTTGCAATTGAATTCAAAATTTTTGGATGACATTGTCAAAAAATAAAAAAAAGAATCAAATAAGTTGAAATTTCAACTTTTTATCCCCCAAAAAATTGTCTCTAGACGTGCAAAAAAAAGTGAAAGAAATCGTAACAAAGCAGTTTTTAAAGTTTTTTTTTTTTAAATATCTTTTAACTGTCATGGGACTCAATACATTTTATTTTTGTTTGCATTTTATAAAATGTTCCTTCAAACAGTAAAAGAGTGTTTTAAATAAATGTAAAGAGTTTTCGGACATGGTCTCCCCTAAATTAACACCAGTTAATTCAGGTTTTCTCAGACTGACAGAGACAGAAAAGCTTCAGATTATTGCCTCGTCTTCACAGCTTTAAAAACACAGAAACTTTTAAAACCTCGTCTGTTGGAAAGTTTCTGGTCTAAGTTTTGCTCTGCACCATTAAAGAGGAAAACAATCAGCTGCTTTCATCGAGCTGAAGTTAAATGAAGACTAAAGATGTGATTAAGGAAAGCAGAGCCTGCAGTCTGTGAAGCGTTTCTCTTTTTATTTTACATCCTATACATCACACAACGCTCCAGACTCCATCCATCACTGAGCCTGCTCTGTTTCTTTTTTTAAATTTAGGACGACATTTTAGTTTGTGAGCGAAGCTGCAGAGCAGAATCTTAAAGAGGCCACAGTCCTGACACAGAGCGAGGACGACTTTATTTCAGAGCTGATTCTGGGAGAGAAACTAACAACCTGACTCTGACAGACGGAGATAAGACAGAAACGAAGCTGTTCTTCATCCGTCTCTCTCGTTTACTTTCTTTGTCTCATTCTGTGAGTCACAAACATGGAGCTGGTTCAGCACAGAACGACAAAACACAAAATTCAAGGTTTTATCTTTGTTTGTACCTGAAAAAGTAAACTAACAGTGCTGCTTTAGACAGAAGAGAAAGAGGAGACAGCAACAAAGTTTAAAGCTGAGACGCATTTCACTTTAACCCCTGACATCCACACAATTCTTGCCTATTCACCAAGCTACGTTTCAGATCTTATAACTGTAGAAACATAAGGTCAAAATTCATCAGTGTCTCCTCATTTGAAAGATTAAAGTCTCTAGTTTCAGAAAATGTTGTGTTTTTATATGTGGCTTCTTTTGTGCTGGTTGTGGATGAGGGTCTTTATTTTCTCAGATGGTAAAACTGACCATTCTTCTTGGCAAAAAGCCTCCAGTTCCTGTAAATTCTTGAGCTGCAGGTTTGAGATCTCGATATTGAGGTCAGGAGACTGAGATGGCCACTCCAGAACCTTCACTTTATTCTGCTGTAGCCAATGGCAGGTCCACTTGTCCTTGTGTTTTGGATCATTGTCATGTGTGAACGTCCAAGTACGTCTCATGTGCAGCTTCTGGGCTGATGAGTGTAAATTTTCCTCCAGTATTTTCTGATAACATGCTGCATTCATCCTTCATTCATCAGTTTGGACCAAGTTTCCTGAGCCTTTGTAGCTCACACATCCCCAAAACATCAGTGATCCACCTCCGTGTTTCACAGTAGGAATGGTGGACCTTTCATCATAGGCCTTGTTGACTCCTCTCCAAATGGAACAATGTTTATGGTTGTGGACAAAAAGTTCACTTTTGCTCTCATCACTCCAAATGACTTTGTTCCAGAAGTTTTGAGGCTTGTCTCTGTGCTGTTTGGCGTATTGCAAGCAGGAAACTTTGTGGCATTTGTGTAGAAATGTCTTTCTTCAGCCCATTTTTCCTCAAGTGCCTCCTTATTGTGCATCTTGAAACCTTTTGACTCTCCAGGTTGTTTTGTCATTTTCTTGCCATTTTTGTTGACTTTGGCCCATTTTTGATGCTTTTCACTTCTTTTTGCCACTTGTGGATCATTTGTTGTTACCGTCTGACTATTTTCCAACTTTTATCTTGTTTTTTGTTGACTTTAGCCTTTTTTTGACCACATTCTACTTTTTTTTGTCATTTTTTTCACCATTTTATCTACTTTCTGAATTTTTTCCAAGTTTTCCCCAAATTTTCTTGCCATTTTTTGTTGCTTTTTGGCCATTTTGGTCACTGTCCACCTATTTTTTTGCCACTTTTGACCCGTTTTTGCTACTGTCTGAGTGTTTTCCAAGGTTTTGGCCCAATTTTCTTGCTAATTTTGGCAATTTTTCCCACCTTAAACTAAGTTTTATTTCTACTCTTTGCTGTTTTTGGCTCATTTCTCCACTTGTATAGTTTCTTTTGTAAAGGTAGTTTTTAACAGTTTGTCTCTTTGGTTGAGTAACACATCTTGAAACAGCCAGACCACATTCTTTCAGAGAGTCCAAGTTATTTGTGGGTTTTTCTTTGCATCCAGACCAATTTTCCTGTCAGTTGTAGCTGAAATGTTTGTTGGTCTACCTGACCGTGGTTTGGTTTCAACAGAATCCCTCATTTTCCACTTCTTCATTAGAGTTTGAACTCTGCTTATTGGCATCCTCAGTTCCTTGGATATCTTTTTATATCCCTTTCCTGTTTTATTTCCCCAAAAGTTTAACTTTTTATCTTACAAGTTTGAGAATTCATCACAAAATTCTGACTTCATAGCTACTTTTTCACACATAATTTTGACTTCAACTTCTCATTATTTTGACCTTGACCAATCAAAGTTTCGACTTCAAGAAGTTTTGACATTTTATCCCAAAAGTTCAACATTTTATCTCCTTGTTTGTTATCACCAAATCCTGACGTACGTCCTGTTTCTCTTTAAAGAGGCCTCTCAGACCGGGAAATATCTCTTTAAATATCTGACAAACTCTGTCAGGTTTTGCTGAAAGGACTGTGAGTAATAAACTTTGAAGGCCTGTGATTTGAAGCGTCAGATGCAGAAAGAACAACACGTCCCTCTTTAACCCTGATTGCCGTCATTATCCGCTCAGTAAACGGTGAAGTGCGCTCTTGAATTGCGGAGGTAAATCTCAGAGATATCGATCAGACACGGCGTCTCCCTGCTGTTCTGCGGCGTCGCGTAAAATCACAACCTGTTCCCTCCAGCTCGTCTCAGTTTTCTGCGATTGATCGTGGACTCCAGAGAGAAACGGCGTCTGTCAGATTTGAAGGCTCGTCACGCTCCGGTGTGATCAGCGGCCGAGCGAGCGAGCGAGCGTGGGAGGAAGAGGAAGACTCCACTTCTTCATCTACTCATTTCACTCTATTTATACCCAGAGGCAGAGGAACAGCTCATCCTGAAGCAACCGAGCTTCACACTCTGCTGGAGATTTGTGCCGTAAACTCCACCAACTGTTCCACTTCTCCAGGAATTTACACGTTTTTACTTTAGTTTCCTCAAAGCTTTTAATTTTCCAACATGATTAAAAAAAACAGGATCTATTTTTTCTGTATTTATCTCTGATTTCTCTCAGGAAAAGTCGAGATAAAGAGCAGAGGACTTTTCATTAACTGATCACCTCAGGAAAAAAAAACATTCATGGTGATTTCTGTGGATGTTTCTAATGAAGTTTAATCACCGAAAAGATGAGTTCAAGATTTAGAAAAAAAAAAACTGCAGTCGAACTGAAAAGAGAGAGTTTCTAAACAAAAACAACAAGAACACAATGAAGTTCAGGATTTATTTCATCAAGTACGCAAAAAGTGAAAACTCAGAGAAGCTGAAAATGAAACAAAAAGAGGTAGAGTAGATAAAATAAAGTCATTGGAATAAGATTAAAAACAAAAAGAGCAAAACAATAGAAAAAGAAAAGGCAAAAGAATGACATCAAAGCAGTAGAGTAAAACTAGAAAAAAGAATGAAAGTAAAAGAAAAGAAAAGGATCAAATCCTTTACATGAGGCTAAAAGAATAGAATGTGATTAAAGCAGGAGAATAAAAACAAGCAATAGAGTGAGAAAAATGTTAGAATTAGAACTTGAGAAAAGAACTAGAACAAAAAGCAGAATAGAAGGAAACAAAAGAATCAGGGCTGAACAATAGAAGAAGATATAAACAGTTATATGAGATCAAAGCAATAGAATGATACTAAAACAATACAGAGAAGGACTAAAGTAAAAGTGAGCGAGTCTAAAATGATAGAATCGGAACAAAACAGTAAAATCGGATCAAAACAATAGAATGATAAGAACACAGTAGAATGAGAAAAGATAAAAACAAAACAATGGGATCAGAAATAGAATAAGACTAAAACAAAAGCATCAGAGTGATACAGTTAAGTGACTGAAAAACAATAGAAGGACATCAAATCAACAGAATGACATCAAAACAAAACAGTGGGATCAAAACAATAGAATGAGAGTGAAACAGTAAAATGATTGCAAAAAAGTAGAATAAGATCAAAACAAAACAATGGGATAAAAATGAAATGAGACTTAAAAGATTCAGAGCGGTACAGTAAAGTGATTCAGAACAATAGAATGAGAATGAAACAAAACAGTCTCAAACCAATAGAATGAGAGCAAAACAGTAGAATGATGTCAAATCCATGGAATGAAATCAAAACATAACAATGGGATAAAAATAGAATGAAACTAAAACAATAGAAAGATAGCGTGATAGTAGATGACATCAAAACAGTTGAATGACATTAAAGCAGTAGAATGACATTAAAACAGTAGAATGACATTAAGTCAGTAGAATGACATTAAAGCAGTAGAATGACTCTAAACAGTAGAATGACATTAAACAGTAGAATGACATTAAGTCAGTAGAATGACATTAAAACAGTAGAATGACATTAAGTCAGTAGAATGACATTAAATTAGTAGAATGACATTAAATTAGTAGAATGACATTTAAACAGTAGAATGACATTAAAACAAATGATTGACATTAAAGCAGAAGAATGACATTAAAACAGAAGAATGATATTTAAACAGTAGAATGACATTAAAGCAGTAGAATGACAATGAAACAGTAGAGTGACATTAAAACAGTAGAATGACATTAAAACAGTAGAGTGACATTAAAACAGTAGAGTGACATTAAAACAGTAGAATGACATTAAAACAGTAGAGTGACATTTAAACAGTAGAATGACATTAAAACAGTAGAGTGACATTAAAACAGTAGAGTGACATTAAAACAGTAGAATGACATTAAAACAGTAGAGTGACATTAAAACAGTAGAATGACATTAAAACAGTAGAGTGACATTAAAACAGTAGAATGACATTAAAACAGTAGAATGACATTAAAACAGTAGAGTGACATTAAAACAGTTGAATGACATTAAAGCAGTAGAATGACTCTAAACAGTAGAATGACATTAAGTCAGTAGAATGACATTAAAGCAGAAGAATGACATTAAAACAGTAGAATGATATTTAAACAGTAGAATGACAGTAGAATGAAAATAAAACTATAGAACCATATGATAGAAGAAGAATTAGAGCAGATCATTAAAATGAAGAAACAGTAGAATAAGATAAAAGTAAATGCACTTAATTAAAAAAATAGACTGAGGTCATTTCTGGTGCATTCAGGGAAAGTCAGTAAATCTGAACGCTCAGTGTTTTTGTGACTCAGCATCAGGCAGATTTGTGTCTCAGTGTAAACGTTTGATTCTGAACAGATTGTTTGCTGCTCTTCCTGTTGATAATCTGTTTACAGAGAAAAATAAATCAGATTAAACTCTGAAGGAGCAGAAATTATTTCACTGGTCAAAACAAAAAAAAAACAGACTTAAATAAAATCCTGGTGTAGTTTGTTTCTGCTCAGACCATCAGAGACAAAACCTGATTCAAAGTTCAGAGAGATCAGTGTGTGTGTGTGTGTGTGTGTGTGTGTGTTAGATAATAACGTGGTAGAAGTTGACGACACACAGCTCTGCGTTTGTTGGAAACATCATTAATCATCCTCACCATGAACGGACGGGAACATCAGCCCTCGTTTATCTTAAGAAAATGTGCTCTGTGATCTGATTTGTGAAAGTTTGCAGAAATGAAGCGGCGCTCTGATACCACGTCTGAGATTCTTCGTGTTCGCTCTCAGATCCATTTGCATGCTAATTACATTTATCTCTCAGCTGCTGCGAGAGAAAACGCAGCGAATATTATCACCTACCAGCTGCTTTTAGCATCCAAGCAGCAGCTTTAAATCCTCTTTTATCCCCAAACAAACAATCACAGAGAGAAGAGAGTGAAACGTTGTTATTATCTCTGACAGGTCAGAGTGAACGGCTTCATTTAGTGTTTGTAATAATCCTGTCCAACAGCTCTCAGACTGGATCATGATGATAAAACAACACTTCTGCTGTTCTTCTTTCTCCTGTTTCATTTTCTTTTATGTGAAGGATTGAGATCAGAGTGGTTTTAGAAGCGGATGAGGCTTTGACGGAGCTGATTTAGATAAAACTGTGACTCTTTGAAGCGGCTCCAGAGGAGGTGGGGTCGTTGTAACCGGAGAGGATGAAGCTGTCGATGAGGAGCCTGTTTGATCTGCTGAGTTTCTGCTGTGTGGGATTGCATAAGACACCGAGAAGAAGAAAGACTCGATACACCAGTGTGTGTGTGTGTGTGTTAGTGTGTGTGTTGAAGCGCTTTTATACTCCCACGGTTGTGGCACGGCGTCCTGATTGCTGTCACTAACGAAGCATGAAAAAATGTTTGACTGTTAGATAATAAATATCTCTAAGTTATGCAAACGGAGAAATTCAGAGCTGATGATTCAAACACACAAGTTTGCATCAGTCTGTGACTGTGAGGAGAAAAATTACGGCTCTTTGTTTTTTTTAAAGTGGCATCATTCACTCCAAGAAGAGAAAAAGTCAAAAACCTCCAGTGGATGAGATCAACCTGCAGTGGTGAAACAGGCTCTAATAATAATAATAAAAACTGTAATAACATTTTTTTTTATAGCACCTGTCACAGAGAAAGCTCAAAAGTGCTTTAAAAACAATAGAAATTGTTGCATAAAAACAAACAGTTCAACAATGAGCAACATGAGCACAATATCATAAAAATCATGTTGTCATTACAAAAGCACATTTTCCATAAGTTAGGGACAGGATCAACCAAAAACCTGCCTTAACATATGAGTTTTAAGTACTATTCTCACAGGATTAAACCTTTTATTTTTTTAAATATTGACCTCTACCCCAGGGGTTCCCAAACTTTTCAGCTGTGACCCCAAAACAAAGGTGGCAGAGACCAGTGACCCCCACGATCCCCAGAGGTGACTGAAACATAAGAAAACGTGCACGTAGGACACATGCACTGATAAGGGGATCCAAACATGGACATTATGACAACACAATAAAGAACAACAGCCTGAAAACCATGTTATGATTTTACATGTAACAGTTTAATATGAAATAAAAGCAGAATATGTCAAAGTTATTTCTCTGTAATCTGTGAACGAACATTGTTGCAGTCGTGTGCAAACTCAATTTTGGTTCAATACTTTCATTTCCACATTAGAACAAGAATAATTCAGTTTAAGTAATAATCATAAACTGTAGCTCTGAGTAAACGTGAACATTGTTGCAGTGTAAGTTAACTTTTTGGGATAAATGTTTCAGTGTTTATCTCACCTATTGAAATGGATGGGCACTATGGAGCACAGCAAGTTCATTCTGGGTTTAATTTTTTTAATTACTTAAGGTTCAGTTTCATTCTGTCTGAGCTTCATTTGGCGTTATTTACCGCTGAATACCAAAAAAATGTGAGCTGAGATGTTTTTAGAAAACAAAGTTTTGCAGCGTCACCACAAACGTACACAAAGGTCTAATAACGCTCTAAAAATAAAACTCTGAGTTGTTAAGTAAACAGAGGGAGGAGGAGAATCCTCAAACTGTCGTGTTGCACATTAAAGATTCCCACAGACGTTTCACGGAGCGTTCATTCACGCGTCTCGGTTTATTGCCCAACTAACTTCCTGTTATGAACCTGCGTGTCCTTCAAAATAAGAGCATGCTGTAAAACTAACATTACACCACCATATATTTTCATATATTTGGTTGCACCACCTGACATTTTTGGGTGCTCAAATTAAAAATACTAAAAAATAATGAACCTAAAAACTTTGAAATGTTGGTCAACTACTGAAATCTGTTAGAAAACATAATTCTTCTCTCAGAAATATGTTTTTATCCATTTTCAAAGAACTTTTTAAAAATAAGTTTTTACACCCTCTTTTTGTCATTGACCCATTTACGTTTACACAATTACAGATTCGTTCGGCATAAAGAAAAGTTGGATGAACTCTGGAGGCACAGGAACTCAGAAAGTCTTTTTTTATGGAGGTAAAATGTTGGAGATGTAAATCATCAGACACTCGGAGTAACTACTGGAGCCTGTTAGGGACAAAAGAGGAACTTTGAGTGATGGAGGATTATGTTGTAACCGCTGTGGCCTGTTTCGTATCTTCTGCCTGAACTAATCTCCAGCAGCGGCTCTGACACTTCCTGCGCCTGTTAGTCAACAAGAGTCCCAAATATGTAAACAATAAGCCCTGATTTAAAAACAGCAGAATAGCCCTTTAAGGTCATTTCCATTTTTCTTTCCATTATTCATGAAAAGCTGCGTCTCTGAGCTGGTTCTTGTTTCAGGGACAGAGCAGTGAGACAGAAAAACACTGTCAGAGAAAATCAGGGGAAGACGTGTGAAAGCGCCATCTGCAAGGATGTGACAAACACGACCACTTTTTTTTTTTTTGACGTTATTTTGGCATCGTCCTTGTGTTGGTGCTCCCTCGCCCCCTCTCTCTCTCTCTCTCTCTCTTTATCCAGAGTGTGAAGTTTCCCCTTCAGCCGAGGAAACTCTCCAACTCCTAAACTCCTCTGAGGCGTCAGACCTGAGGGATTATTTCACCCTCAGTGTTCGACCGTGACTTTGTCTCTGTCGGTTTTCAGAATCTTTTTTCTGAAATCTGGCAACTTTTTCTGGAGTCTGGAAACTCTGACAGGAAAGCATGACATCATACTCATCTCAACGAGCAGAGTGTGCCTCTTAAAAGTTTCAATTGGAGTTAAAATCTAGTTCTGGAGGATAAATTGACTGATTGGTGAGAAGAAAACTTGGGGAATGCATCCTCGTTTAGTTTGATAAATGTAAACTTATGTGTAGGGCTGGGGGATATATGGAATATACTCGATATATCGCGGGTTGTTGCACGTGGGATGTATAAGCCCCGCCCCCTGGTGTCTGGCTGCAGTATAGGTCATAAGCTCCGCCCCCTGGTGTCTGGCTGCAGTATAGGTCATAAGCCCCGCCTCCTGGTGTCTGGCTGCAGTATAGGTCATAAGCCCCGCCCCCTGGTGTCTGGCTGCAGTATAGGTCATAAGCCCCGCCTCCCCATGTATTCCAGATATGAGCCGGGAAAACTTTAAAAAATTACGATACCTCGTAGAAACGTTTCTCTCATCCTTACTCTAAGGTGGTATGATGATGTCATCTGGCTGCATGGTGTTCAGGTGTTTTTTTTCTGAGAAGTTAGTTTCTCATTAGTTATTGGACGTTAAAAACCGTGATATAAGTTTTGTTTTACGATAGTTGACAGCTGCCGTTCGTGAGTAGTTTTTATCGGGGATATAAGAAACTTCAGGAAAGAGCCAAAAGGAGACTAAACCTTCTGAAGAAGAAGAAATAAATATTTTTATTTCTCTTTTTTACTCTGGCTGCACAATGGCGGCTAGAGAAACAGGTTTTTTGGCTTCAAAATCGTAGAACGGTGACAGGCGGAGCCACGCTGTTTATTCTATATACAGTCAATGGGTCAGACAAACAATGAACCACAGGAACTAATTAACTCTGTTCCTGTTTGAACATGGAGACGTGAGAAATTAAACTCTAATATTGATATTGATGAGTAAAAGCTAATGAGTCCGTAGATAATTGTCTGTCAGAGAGTTTTGTTCCTGAAAAATGAGCCAGCGTGAAAAAACAAAGAGGAATCCATTAAAGCTGCTGTTTACAGCCTGATACAACAAACAGCTTCTGTCTCTGCTGCTCATTTATTCCTTTTTATGGCGCTCAGATTTATTTTATGCACATTTTCATGAGGCTGTTTTTTAAACCAGGACATAATGTGTTGGCTGGCGAAGCTGGAGCATTAACTCCAACACGGCGGCAGCGTGAAAACAGCTCAAATCCTCCCTGAAAGACTCGGATCCTCACTGTGGAGTTCACGTCTGTGAACTTTAGAGAAACTGGGTCAAACCTGCTCGTTCAGAGAAAGAGGAGCCGCGGGGATGAACTGGTGTTGTAATGATTCTCTCTGTGAGCTGCAAGTAAAGTAAATAATCAGTCTGTGTGATGAACTTTCCAACGCTTCATGTGGAAACAGAAACGTCGCCTGGCGTTCTTTCTGCACAGACACTGATAACGGGCGGAGGTTTGGCGTCGTGTGAAAAAGTCTGGGAGCCGTTTGGTAACTCGGGGAATTTGCTTGCGGCACTTGGTGAATGGTTGATTGAATTCTTCTTCTTCTGATTAGCAGAAACATTAATGCAGCCGCTGAATGTGTGTGTGAGTGTGTGTGAGTGTGTAACAGCATTTAATGTGTCAGCGTCGTCCCTCAGGTCTCTCAGTGAACTGATTATGCCCACTCATGTGTGTGTGTGTGTGTGTGTGTGTGTGTGTGTGAAGTGTGTGTGTGTGTGTGTGTGTGTGTGGAGTGTATGCTGATGTGATGAATGCTGTAATCAGTGGCTGTGTGTTGTGTGATCAGGAGACGATGACTGTTAATCAGCTGTTTCTTAATCACGCTGCAAAAAGAGGACGACCGTGTGTGTTTTTATCAGCGTACGTTTGTTAAGCTGCTCCAGAAAAATCTCACTCATGCATCTTTCATCCAGTGCTGCACTGACATTTCTGGATTCTGAGTCATGAGGAAAGAAAAAGAATTGTCAAAGTTTCTTCAGGAAAAGTGAATCCAACTGTATAAAACAGGAAAGGGATATAAAAAGATATCCAAGGAACTGAGGATGCCAATAAGCAGAGTTCAAACTCTAATGAAGAAGTGGAAAATGAGGGATTCTGTTGAAACCAAACCACGGTCAGGTAGACCAACAAACATTTCAGCTACAACTGACAGGAAAATTCTTCTGGATGCAAAGAAAAACACACAAATAACTTTGACTCTCTGAAAGAATGTGGTCTGGCTGTTTCAAGATGTGTTACTCAACCAAAGAGACAAACTGTTAAAAACTACCTTTACAAAAGAAACTATACAAGTGGAGAAATGAGACAAAAACAGCAAAGAGTAGGAATAAAACTTAGTTTAAGTTGGCAAAAATTGCCAAAAAGCAACAAAATTAGCAAGAAAATTGGGCCAAAACCTGAAAAACACTCAGACAGTAGCAAAAACGGGTCAAAAGTGGCAAAAAATAGGTGGACAGTGACCAAAATGGCCAAAAAGCAACAAAAAATGGCAAGAAAATTTGGGGAAAACTTGGAAAAAATTCAGAAAGTAGATAAAATGGTGAAATAATGACAAAAAAACAGTGGAATGTGGTTAAAAAAAAGGCTAAAGTCAACGAAAAATAAGATAAAAGTTGGAAAATAGTCAGACGGTAACAACAAATGATCCACAAGTGGCAAAAAGAAGTGAAAAGCATCAAAAATGGGCCAAAGTCAACAAAAATGGCAAGAAAATGACGAAACAACCTGGAGAGTCAAAAGGTTTCAAGATGCACAATAAGGAGGCACTTGAGGAAAAATGGGCTGAAGAAAGACATTTCTACACAAATGCCACAAAGTTTCCTGCTTACAATACGCCAAACAGCACAGAGACAAGCCTCAAAACTTCTGGAACAAAGTCATTTGGAGTGAAAGTGGAAAGAATGTGGTCTGGAGGAAAAACTCTGAATTTTGAGATGGTTGATATTTTAAAGAAGTAAAGTTTTTTAGATGATAAAGTGAAAATTTTCCATAGAATGTAGAAATTTGAGAGAAAAAGTCAAAATTTTGAGAAAAAAAATCCAAACTGAGATAAAAAAAAAGATGGGTAAAAAATTATAAGATATACAGTTGAAATATGAGAGTTCATAATGTTGGAAGAAACAAGTCAAAATTCTGAGATAAAAGTCCAAATTTGCAGAATAAAAGTCCAAAATTTTAGATCAAGGACAAAAAAATAGAGGGAGAAAAAACCCCCACAATTTTGAGATGAAGTCAAAATTTTGAGATTATACAGTGAAAAATTTGAGATGAAAAGATGAAATTTGGGACCTGCCATTGGCTACAGTAGGATAAAGTGAAGGTTCTGGAGTGGCCATCTCAGTCTCCTGACGTACTTGGACATTCACACATGAAAATGATCCAAAACACAAGGCCAAGTCAGAGTTTTTAGATAAAAGTTGAAATTTTGCAAAAAAACAAGAAAAATCAGAATTTTTTTTAGATGAATTGTCAGAATTTTAAGAAAAAAAATCCAAATTTTGAGATATAAAAACCCCCCGAAACAATGAGTAAAAGACAAATTTTGACACAACTAAGTCAAAACTTTAGGACAAAAAGTTTAAATTGGGATAATTAAGCTAAAATCTAAGATATTAAGTTGAAATACGAGATTTTAAGTTCAAAATTCTGAGATAACAGTCAAAATTCGCAAAAAAAGTCAAACCTTGAGAAAAGACATTTTGAGATAAAGGACAAAAATAATTTGGGAAAAAAAAAAAGTTTAAAGAGAGGAAGTTAAAATTTTGAGATAAAAAGTTGATATTTTAGAGAAGACGTCTCATTCTTGAAATTAAAAAGTGAAAAATTTTAGATGAAATCTTGAAATTTGGGTCCTGCCATTGGCTACAGCAGAATAAAGTGAAGGTTCTGGAGTGGCCATCTCAGTCTCCTGACCTCAATATCATTGAGCCACTCTGGGGAGATCTCAAACCTGCAGTTCATGCAAGACAGAGCAAGAATTTACAGGAACTGGAGGCTTTTTGCCAAGAAGAATGGTCAGTTTTACCATCTGAGAAAA